>AYEL01087035.1:0-23954 GCA_000484575.1 Olivierus martensii
ACGCAATTCCTGGTAAGTTATTAATTTAGATGATGAACAACGATGTAAAATATGAAAATAAATATTTCTTAAACAGTTAGTGTTAAGTTAGTATTGTGGTTATTCATCGTGAGGGATTTTTTTGTTAACAGATGACGCCACTTTCCATTCAGTGAGATTACTAAGTGACGGGGAGAAACAAGCCCTTCCACAGGCTTTCTACCACTGCGGAGGGGTCAGCCGGATTGTGGAGGACGGGGATCGACGGGCCGGGCCAGGACCCCATGATAAATATTTTCAAGGGGTAAGACCCGAGACTCGAACCCGGGTCCTCCAGAGTGGAAAGCCGAAGCGTTTCCACGCGGCCAATCCGGCTGACTAAACATCGTGAGGTTAGCTAATGGCCGGAATCTCACATAGCAAGAACCAATTACCATATTTTACATATAGTTAATACTTCGAATAGTGCGAGAAATTCGTAGAACCAATTATCCGCACTAATCGAGGCCTACCTGTATAGTTCTTGATAAGATTTGATAATACTGTACTCAACGATGACTGTATTGGATTCAAATTGTATTATATTTCCGTATTCCGTAGTGGCGCTGCGGTACAATCAGTGGTGATTATTATCGTGTGGAAAACCTAAGGTGCTTGGGAACAGCTCGGCGGACAAAGTAAACCTAAAACCTCCATATTAGAAACAGAAGAAGAAGAAGGTGCTTGGGAAAACCTAATTTCTTATATTTCCTTTGATTAGTTGTAAGTAAAACTATTTTGAAGTAGTGTTGGGTACAGAATATACTTATACCGGTAGGATTCCAGTTGAACCATAGCACGTGCATCTATACATTAGAGAATTGAAGATTCGCCGCCCACCGCTGATGTATAAAACACGAATCGACAATTCACTCCAAAACTATCTGGGCTATCAAGATGTTTTTATTAGAATCTATAATAATCAAAAAGTAAGAATATAAAAGATGTTTTATTAGAATCTATCATATAATCAAAAACTAAGAATATAATTTCGAAGTGACGACGGCCGCTTATTATATATCCGCGTGCTATGGTTCAACTAGAATCTTACTCAATATTTTTTATAATTCCAAAAGAAAATGTAATTGTCGAATTAGGATTTATAGCTGTGTGTGATAGTAAACAATGAGTTCTTTCGTGAAAATAATCTTAAATAACAAGATAATATTTAAAAAGGCCTTGAAATTACATGATAAAGAGCTCAGAATTGAATGAATTGACCATTCTCCAAGATTATTTTGAGATTTCCCAGAAAATTTCTAATGCTATGATTTTAGATTATTTACCTGGCAGCCACACTTGTTTGTGTTAAAGCACAGATTAGTTGAGACAGATGGGACACACACACACACACACACACACACACACACACACACACACGACTCTATTGTATACAAGAAACAAACGAAGCACCTCTATGGAGAGTACTTGAAATAAACTCAACTATTAATAAAAATGATGTTTTAATCTACTGAATCTTTTAATTATAAAAGTTTTTTGTAATAAAACTGCCATAAAATTCGTAGGAACAATAATTTCAATTATAAATGTTTTTTGTAATAAAACTGCCATAAGATTCTTAGAAACACAATAACCGACCTTCCACTATCTACAACAAAGGTGAAATGAGTAACGCCTGAGTAGCAAAGTGTCCTAACTAATCTGTGGTGTTAAAGGTAGTATTCACACAGTTTTTGAAAGAATATTTACCTATACAACTTATTATCTGAATGTCATTTGTTGCTGCTTGCCTGTAGTTGGTCGACTAGACGATACCTGTTCCTGCAATTGGTTATTGTTTGAAGAATGGATGCGATCGATGCTATCACTTGCCGCCGACTAGATTGTCTTTAGCTTGGATTGTACTATTGTCTTATCAGTTTGAAAGTGCTGATGTGATTTTTTTTTAAATGTTGGGCTCTCTAAAAAGAAAACCTGGAGAAATGAATAATAGAATTGAGAATAATCTAGAAAAGTACAAGGAAAGAGAGGGACTATAGTCTGGAAATATAGTGGACTATTAATGGCAAATGGTGACACCCTTTAATTGATTCTTATATGTGCGATTGAAATGGTATATGGTAAATGATTTTTGCATGGCTTGAGGAAATTCTTTTGTGGAAAGAGATAGGCGGTTTACTCGTAGGTTTAACTCTGAAAATTGAAGAATGAACTGAAAGTAGAGGAAAAGGTTCCTGCCAGTAATGTGGCAGAATACTAGTGGAAAAGAGTATGCACTCTTTACTTGCCTCTTGCAACATCCACTGAAATTACATAGTATTAAGACAAAAACAGTTCAGCACTAGGCAGAAAAAATTTTTTGTCGTTTTATGTACAACCTGATTACTGTAATATTATTTTGCTTACAATTGTGAATACTGATTATGAATTATATAAATATTGGTTGGAATGCTGATGGCATGTCATAGAAATACTAATTTTTATGATAAACTAAAACTAAATATATTAAATGTATTTAGCAATAAAATCACAAAAAAAATTAAATTTTTTATAGCTGAAGATATATATTTGTGCCACATTCAAATGTATTGAAGTCTTTTCTGATAATAATTTAACAAAAACGACATGTTTCAGTTATCTGAGAAAAGTGAGATGCACTGTGTAAAATGCTTTTGATCTATTGGCTGATTTTGAATATTTCATACAAAAATTTATATGAAACTATAAAAAATATAATTTTTTGCTGCATGTGTGCTTCACAGTTTCCTAAGTAAATGTGATAAATTGCCTATAAATTTGGTTAGTACAAGATATTTAGTTGCAGGGGAAGTAATTGAGACTAATGTCAACAAGAAAATTAAATGAATTATAGCAAAGCAATGGTAGAAATGTGTCTGGGCAAGCAAAAATTCTTTTAATATAAAAATTATTTCATGAATTGAGAAAAGTTACTTGACAACAAAGATTTTTTTATAATAAATTATTATAATTTCTTCACTATTAATATTTAATTGTATTATTAAAAATAATTTTCTTAGAGCTTTCACCAATTTATTAATGAATTGTTATAAATAAATACTATATTAATTTATAAAATTACACAAATATTCAGTTTATAAAAGATCAAGTTTATGTGTAATATAGAAAACAACTATGTACTTATTTTATCTTGTACCTTGACTTTCTTCATTAGATTCATCATTGCTGCCTCCATTTGATATTGCAATCTTTGGTTGTTCTTTGTTGGACAAAAATATTAGTTGATTGTAGTATTGTAATTTAAATATAATTAACATGAAAACACTATTCTGCTTAAATTTAAATCCAACAGAACAGAAGCTATTTGGTAGAGGAAAACTACTTTAAGCTTAAAAAAATCCAATATAACACAACAAATTTTTTCAATTGATAAACAACCATTGTCAGCAAGTCATTCATCAATTCAAATTCATCCTAAATCATAAACAATCTATGCGATAAAGAATACAAAATTAAAAAAAATAAAGAACCAAATTTAACATACAAAGGTCAAAGATTGACCTTGAAATATCCATAGTAACGATAAAAATTATATTTATATATACGAAACTACAAAAAATTGTTTATATTACGTAACCTATAAATTAAAAAGCACAATAGTTGTATTCACATACAGGTCCGGCTTAACCTGGTAAGCAGACAATGCACCACATTGGGGTACTTTCAGAGGAAGGGTGCCAAAATTATCATTTTCTCAATATATATTCTGCTTTCTTTTTTTTTTTTCCTTGCCCCAGATTCAAAAAATAATATCAAAAAAGCAATTCTCAAACACTCCCGCAGGAAGAAGAATATTCTGTTGAATAGATATTCCTCACCAACATGCAGTTAGCGCTGGGTACCCTACGTTCAAAAAGTTCCCGATCTTTTTTTTTTAAAAAAGAAAGAATACAGATAATACTTACCTAAGCGATGTTTCCTTCAAAGTAGTTACCCTGTGCCACTATGCATTTTTGCCAACATCCATACAAAGATGTAAATGCTGATTGCAAGCCTTTCTTTGCTACAGCTTCCAGTGCCTTCGTTACAGCTTGTTGAATTTCTATGGAATTAGAGAAATGTCTTCCTTTAAACAAATTCTTCAATCTGGGGAAAAGAAAGAAGTCACATGGTGCAAGATCGGGGAATAAGCTGGTTGGGGAAGCACAGGAATGTGATATTTTGACAGGTAATTTGACACCAGGAGGGACCTGTGAGCCACCCATGATTTGTTCTTCCAAAGATCTGGTCGTTTGTGTCTCACTGAATCTCTCAGGCGTTTAAGGATATTGACATACTCTTCTTTACTGATCGTATGACCAGATTGAAGGAATTCTTTGTGTACGATCCCTTTGTAATCGAAGAAAACGGTTAACAACACTTTTCCTTTGGAGTGGTCAGCCTTAAATTTTTTTAATCTTGGTGACGATGAGGATTTCCACATTTTCGATTGTCGATTAGATTGAGGGTCGTAGAGCAAGTACCAAGTTTCATCCCCAGTTATCAATCGATTCAGGAGATCGGATCTGAATCCACTGCATCAATGTTATCACCACAAACTTGCATCCGCTCATCCATTTTTTCCTGTGACAAGTGTTTAGGAACAAGTTTTTGACAGACGTGGTGCATTCCCAGTTTGTCTGTTAAAACTGTATGGCAACTCCCAACTGAAATGCCAGCTAATTCTGCAATCTCTGCAACAGTTTTTTGACGATCATTTTTCACAATTTCTTTAACAATAGCGATTTGTTCATCCGTTGTTGATGTAAAGGTCGTCCTAACCTCTCATCATCCTCTAAACTCTGTCGACCTTTTTTGAATCGTCGATGCCACTCATAAATTGTAGAAAGGTCATCATCCTCTAAACTCTGTCGACCTTTTTTGAATCGTCGATACCACTCATAAATTGTAGTTCGGCTCATTGCACTCTCACCATATGCTGACGTAATCATTTGAAAAGTCTCCGCGAAAGATTTTCCAAGCAAAACACAAAATATAACATTTGCGTGCTGCTCAAAATTAGACATCTTTCTTTTCGCGACGATAAACTTAGAATATCTTTATTCACGAGTAACACAGTTGCTCTGAACACGTTTCATCTGGATAAAACCGGTTATGGCTTGTCGGTCACATTGTCGTCTGTGCTTAAACAACGGGAAATGATGTAATTTGCTCCCATTGGACAATAATTTAATTTCGGGAACTTTTTGAACGTAGTGTTATACTTTACATTAATATGCATAAAAATATTCTAGAGAAATGATGTAATTTGCTCCCATTGGACAATAATTTAAAAAATTCGGGAACTTTTTGAACGTAGTGTTATACTTTACATTAATATGCATAAAAATATTCTAATTATATGCATAAATATGATATGATGAATTGAGCGAGACAGGTAGAGAAGTGAATAATAGAATACAGGCAGGTTGGAAAAATTGGAAAGAAGTCTCTGGAGTCCTATGAGATTAGAAGATCCCTGTTCGTCTAAAGGGCAAAGTATACAGGACAGTGGTGAGACCAGCAATGCTGTATGGAACGGAAAACACTCCGCTTAAGAAATCCAATCTACAAAGGATGAAGGTGGCAGAAATGAGAATGTTAAGATGGACCATGGATGTGCGGAGTGACACGAGCAGACAGGATTAGAAATGAACACACCAAGGGACAGTGAAGTTATGGATATTGCAAGTAAAATCCAAGAAAGTAGATTAAGCTGATTTGTCCAGATAATGAGAAGAGATGAGGACTACACGGGCAAAAGACTTATGAACATGAAGTTGAAGGAAGGAGGAAAGAGGACGACCCAAATGAAGGTGGCAAGATATCATGGATGACGATCTGAAATCAAAGGGTCTCAGAAGGGAATGGACAAAGTACAGAACGTAATAGAGAAAGCTCATCAGAAACAGCGACCCGATATAGAAATGGGAAGAAGCTTATTGATAATGATGATGCATAAATATGATATAATAAAATTAGACAAATTGCTTCTATAAATTCTCAAAAATCAAACCAGAAATTTTTGTAATGATTCTAATAGCTGATAGGATATAAAAAATCTATTTGTGATTAGATAGTATAATATCTATCAGTGCTTTTCATTTTGCATCAAATAAAAGATAGTGAGATAGTGTCATCGATTTTTTGTGTAAATAATTTTGGAAATGAAGGACAAAACAATAACAAAATAACGTCAGAGATGACGTTGTTTTGTTATTGTATTTATTTGTTTGTTTGTTTTGACTGTAATTTGACCTAAGTGCATTTCAAGGAAAAAGTGGCATTAATATAGGTCTATATTTATTAAAACAGTTTATTTAAAGTTTACTAATTTTCAAATATTTCATGAAAATTGGTTGTGATTTTCATGAAATAAAATCACAACCAATTTATATCAAGTAAATCAATTTATATCAATTTATATCAAATAAAATCACAACCTTTTTATATCAAGGCTGTCCAAAAGGCGGCCCGCCAAGCCATTTTGTGTGGCCCACGAGGTTTTCACGATTTGTAATATAATATTACTTTTTAATGTTTTTTTTCACTTTTATTTATTACTTTTTTAAGAGATTAATAAAAAGAATCCTAAAATTGAATTATATTAACTCAATTAATTAATTTTTCTTAATTATTAGTAATTATTTAACAATCAACAAGCTATCAATTACATCACATTCTTATAAGATTTTCAATCACGTCAATTTTAGTTTTAGTTATTTCAGTTTAAAGCTTTGAATTCTGACTGTATTTTAGTTATTTTTGGTTTCTAACACACACCATTTTAATGATTTTGTGACCGTTGTTGTGAGATTCTGTTTTAATTTTATTTTACGTTTTAATTTAATTTTTATTTTATCATGAGTACGTTGCATTTGTAAAATGAATGAGAAAACGTAAAATAGAAAATGAAAATCGAGTACAGTATATTAGTAGCGGTGGGAAAATGACTTCTTCATAACAAATCACATGGGTAAACTGCTTTGTTTAACGAACGTTTTCCTAACTTTTGTGATTTTGTTCGGAAAGTAATATCAATGTTTGGTAGTACTTATTGTGTGAAAGTGCATTTTCTAGAATGAAGATAGTTAAGAATCGATTCTGAACCTGCCTCGGAGATTCTTCTCTTTTACATATTCTGCGGATAGCTACAACAGGAGTGGCTGTAAATATCCAGCCCTGGTAAATGCTGCTACCCGCCCTCATTTATCACATTGAATAGGTATATGCATACTTATTTTTAATTGTTTATATTTTATAAATTTTTGTTAGCATGTAACATGTTTATTGGATGCAATCATATAAATATAATTTTGTAATAAGGTTTGTTAATCTGGAAATAAAATTGGTTTCCAAAAAGCGGTATATTTTTGCGTTCCGTTTGTTGAGACAATAGCGTATCAAATACCAAAACCCTCTCCCTTTTTTGTAACTGCAGCCCTCCATATCTCTAGTAAACACGGCTATGGCCCTCGAGTTCATTATAATTGGACAGCACTGCTCTATGCTCTTGCAATTATAATAAATGCGACGCGGATCGAAAAAAAGGCGTCACGGATCGCGTGTTTGAGACCGTTATTTTCGGGGTCAACCGAATCAGTTTTACAATTTTGACAATATCCTTTCTGCTAATAAGCGAATCTATTTTCGTCAGAAATGATCAAAATCGAAACTCAGGTTCCGATGTAGTGCATATATTTCAAGAAAAAGATGTAAAAAATCAAATAATGAAAAGAATCGAGTGATCAATTCATCGATTTTGACTTAACCTGAATAGTTTCATTATACTATATTTATCTAATATAGTATATTAGATATAGCAGGGGTGTTCAATCTTTTTTACTATGCGAACTACTTTTCTATACTAAGTTATTCGGCGATCTACTCTCTTATAAAGATCACGTTCACGTTCCCTCAACCTGATATCTGATTATGTACAACTATGCAGTACAACTCATTCACTTCGGAAGACCCACTCTCCCACTCCTAAAAACTTTGTGTATTTAAAAATTTATTTATCACTTTTAATTATTTTAATTCAACAAATAAAACAAATATATTGAAATATCAGTATATTGAAATGAAATATTTATTTTTCTATTTTAGAAAATCAAAGTTAGAAAAAACAACAGATTGATTACAGACTCATAAATTTACAGGAAATGCTGGTTGATTAAAGAAAAAAAAGGTAATGTGAAATTTGGCATTGTATGGAGCTCGCAATATTTTTATCGTCAGGTTGATATGAAGAAGTGGCCAATCGCAGACCATCATCCAAATGACCCTTTGTAATTTGGTTTCTTGATTTTTTTTGACGTTCATATTTAAAAAAACGGATTCTGACAAGTATATCGATCCGAAACACGACAGAATATTTTGCGCAATATCAGTTAATACTGGAAACTTTTTATGCGTATACTTCCAAATGATAAGAAAATGATTTCACAATTCTAACGAAAAATAAACAATAGCAATACACTTGAAGAGAATTAAAAAATAATACAAAATAATGATAAATAAATTATTGTTTTCAGTTTTAATTAAATTTGTAAGGAAGAATCAACTTGGGAGGAATAAACAAAAGATCGACCAAAAATCTCTCCGCGATCGACCGGTCGATCGCGATCGATGGGTTGAACCACAGATTAGTTGATACAGATGGGACACTTCGCTTATTCGAAGGTGCTGCCACTATTGGCAGTATCTGGCGTTACTCATTTCACTTTTGTTGTAGATAGTGGAAGGTCGATTATTATTGTTTCTACGAATCTTATGGCAGTTTTATTACAATTTTATACTTAAAACTTTCAATAGATTAAACATGATTTTTATTAATAGTTAAGTTCATTTCAAGTACTCTCTATAGAGGCGTTTCGTTCGTTTCTTGTATACAATAGAGTCTATGAGAGTGTCCTTTCTGTCTCAACTAATCTGTGGGTTGAATACTCCTGAGATATAGTATAATGAAACTATTCATGTTTAATGGCATAACTTTCCAACTAAATTTCATTAAAAAGATTATCAGTTAATTTGAAATATACAATATTGAGAATATCTCATAATTTTGAAAATCTTTCATTCGCGGTAAATTTGAAATTACAGTGTCAATCATCATTAGTGGAAAAATATCTTGGATATAAATTAAAATATCTCTAGATAATGCATCAGCCCGATCATTTTAAATTTATTGGTTTTAAGTATTGTTTAAAAAGAGTTATCAATATCCAAATATTTATATAGCTTTTCACGAAAAATTATAAAACTGATGTCATTTTTATAGAAATTGCAATGAAAAATATTTTTATTTAAATTAAGTAAAAACTATATAAATATTTTAATATATTTTATCGATTATTTGCGTTTATAGATAATATTTACATTCTTAAACAACTCCGGATCCAGATATTTTGTCACCTAAGGCAACATTAGAAAATGGCGCCCCTCTCCTCTTCACTCACGCACATTAATACATAAATATATATAATATTTTGGAACCGTAAATGTAATGACGTCAAATCAATGTGTCAGATGCATAGTCACTGAGAAACATAAAAAACTTGGATTGGGAGACAGTAAACCTAGACTGGGATTATATATAGCTTTTAACGAAAATGAAGTGGTATCTATGTTAAAACAATAATAATAAATAAAGCATATTTGCGATTATAATATCCTGATTGCAATATACCAATATGGGTAAACGTGAGGAAAACAAATATTTTGCTTAGACAGACTGTTATTCAAATTTAATTCGTATTGGTTTCTCTCTCTTTCTCTCGTGATAAGAATTATCCGTTAGAAAAATACCCCATTATGTCTTCGTAAACCGACTCTACAGCATGAAATATTTTCAAGATAAATATAATTAAGCTTGTTTGTGAAATTATAATTACATTTTCGCGCCCTCTCATAATTTTCACACTAGGCGACTGCCTCGCTCACTCACCCTAGATTCGGCGCTGTTCTTGAATATAAAATAACACGAGACAAAAAGGAACCATCTCCCAGTTTATTTATAATTAAAATGTTAAAATGATAGAAAGACTAGTTGAGAATGAGATGTTGGAAATCAAATATTAAACTATAAAATCAAACTTTTCAATTATGAATTAATAAAATTATTATAAATATTTATGTAATATATGAAATTAACAAATTTTCAATTCACTATTTAATTAGTACCATTTTTAAACGGTACTAATTAAATAGTAAATATTGTAAAATAAATAATATTAAACCTGCAAATATGTATATTTTAATGTAACAAATGACTAGCAGTTCTGAAAATAACACAAAGTCAATTTGATATCTATTGTTAACATAAATAATGTAGTTTTGTTCATTGCTATATAATTTTAAAGTTAATTAAGCTTTAGATTGACTAAAACATTATATCAAAAACGAAAATTAAAGAATTTTCAGCTTTAATTTGATTTACAATATACAAATTTGATTAAATTTAAAATTGAAAATGTTAGTATATGCCATTTTTATTCTTTTATTAAGATTTAGAAAGTTTTATAATTTTTATAAAGAATATTTATTATTGAGTTAAAAAGTACATAAATTAATTAAGTTCGTCATCTTTTTGTTGCTTGAAATGCCATTCTGCTTAAGTCTCTCCTTAATTTTTGTTGTTCTTTCTCTCTAGCAATTCTCATAGCTACTGCCATTGCTTCCAGCCATTCCGTGTTATCAACTTTATTTTCGATTTTTGGTGGTTTTCGTTCTACATAATTTATGCTGTTCATATTCGAAACAATAGTATATACTTTATTTCTAGTCTTTTCCCAAAATTTTCGATATAAAATTTTATAAAGAAGAATCCTATAAACTATTCTCCTCTGTAAATGTAATCTCTTTTCCATCCTGGAAGAAATAATGTAGATGTATATAATATTTATTTGATATATATTCATTATTTCATATAATACAAAATTGTTTTAATGAATAATCTACTAACATAAAAACAAAAATTTTATGAATATTTCTTTTATATACTGTATTTAATTTAATAATAATGCAATTTGTTTTCTAATGAGCATTTACTTCATTAAAATAATATTGAAAAATATTTTTAAAGTTAAATTTTTATACTACAGTATGGAGACAAATAGTAATATTTTTTTCATTAGAATAATTAAATCTTAAAATATACATTAAAATTAAATTTTCTATGGTATAACACACTTTTTAATATTTAAACTATTAATTAAAACTTACTATTTCAAATGTCTGTAAAAATTAATTTCATATCTAAATTATTACATAGAGAAACTAAAGTTTAACTTTGGTTTCTACAGACAAAACAGATAAACTACATTAGACAAAATGAGTTAAAATTATATATATGCCTAATCTTTGGCATTTTGAAATATGGCACTAATAAAGATTACATTTTGTATATGAAGTTTTATCCATCATAAATTTCTTTAAAGTTTTATTTTTATCGTTTACAAGATATCTATGCATTGAATAATTTTATGATTGCCATCAACATTTCTATATCTTCATTTGACTAGGCAAATTTAAAAAATTAAATTTATATAGCTGTAGGTGCAGAGTGAAAATTCTCTTTAAATTCTTTCATATCAAACTAGTAAGAATTGAAATTAATTATATTTCAATTGCTAGATTCATATTTCTTCCATATTAGAGATTATTTTTGGAATTCAAAAGATAATAGTGTTGTATTTCAAGTAATACCTGTTACAGACTAGACCGCTTAAAGTACTTTAAGGTCGAATTTAACGGAGTAATGCTTTCCAGACACGAAATATTAAATTAAGAGTTAAAGTACTTGTTTATTGGTGAAGATTCCATGTGGTGCAGAAGTTCCATTCTCACGTTATAGAGCTCCAAATTTGGGACTCAGAATCACGTTTTTTATGATTTTCTGCAAAACTTTTATAGATAATAGGATATTTTAAACGATTTTAGATGTATCTTATCATTCCGAATCGAATGCAATCAACTTAAATAAGCTACGACTTATTTTTACGAAGTTACGTGATTTTCCCCCCTACGACGATATAAAATTTCCCACTAGATGGCGAATACTAACGGAAATTCCAAAAACGTGTCTGAAATCAACCCTAAAGTACTTTTATGTTAAAGTCCTTTAATGCTTAACGTAAAGTACTTTATGTTTTTGTGTCTGTAGCAGGTATAAATCTTCAATTGCTAAGGAAAAAATTTTAAATTAAATATAATCTTTATTATTTATTCTAATTCTTTTAAACTTTAGTATACAAATATATCTATAGATGATTTGTACTGTATATTGTTTTTTATATTTTTAAATTCATTAAATATAGATAATATTTATTACAATATTAGCAAACCTGTACCCAGCGTTGCCCACGGAATCTACAGGTTTAAATGTAACAATGAATTAATTTTATATTAATATTTCGACTTCCCGCTTAATAATACATTCAAACCCCGATAACACGCCCCAGTTAAGTCGCCACCCTCGCTGACCACCAAGAAATTTGGCAGAACGGATCTTCCCTATGTTAATGGAATAGGCAAACCCCGATAAGACGCCATATGCCATCCGCCAATAGAAATGTCTAAACCAATATTCCTTTTGTTATTGTATTTGTCCACGTTAATCCTCCAGGGGCATGTAAGGTGACTTACATCCCGAAGTTCATCAGTAATTTATATGCAGTATTAAAAGCGCTCTGGATTCTTTTCTAAGCAGCGAATGGAAGTGATGGAGTTAAATTAATGGTTAGTCATGTGTCTCTTTAAGCCTGATTCACACCTAGGTTGTAGAAAATTTAATCGTAAGAACCAGATCGTTTTCATTGTTTATTGCACACCGAGCAAATAATGATACTGTTTAGTAAGCTTGTAGATTGTGCTTTACAGAAAACTCAAAATAGAGAATCAGAACATCAATGGACATGTTTTCTATATAGTACTGTATTTATTAAATTCGGAGTTAATTTTCATTTCTATACTACACGTGTTTTCGATAAACCGCCAACCCCGATTAGCCGCCAAAATCTCGCCGAACGGATGGTGGAGTCTTATCGGGTTTGACTGTATAAAATTAGTTCGTAATTACAGTGGGTGATCGGTTAACGAATGTTCGGATAACGAACACTTTCGCGAAAGATTTTTATGTTCGGATAACGAACACTTCACAGAACAAACTGTGGGACCCGCCGAATGATAGGTCGGCCGGATGGACTCGTAGTAAAGCTGTGGCTTACATTCTGGAGGATACGGGTCCCACTCCTTCAATTTTTCAGGAGGGGTCCGGGACCAGCCCGTTGAACCTCATCCTTCAATCATCTGGTTGACCCATCATGGGTGTTGGCCAGACGGTGATGAACTCAAGTAGCCGCCACCAGTTAAAAATATCTCACGAGGATATGGCGGCTTAACTAACCTAACGGAATAACAAGCTTAGGCCTTGCGTGTTCGTGGAGATATGGGGAAGGATAGGAGAACAGTAGTTTTTCCCGCTTAAAATGAACTCGGAGTCAACTTAAAACAAATCAAAGATTTATTAAAAAAGGTAAGAGACAGATTTTACAACATTTTGGTCTTAGAATGCATCCATACCAGGATGAAGTCAGTAGGCTTGGGATCTCTACAACGACAATATTAATCACTTTCGAAAAATCTTGGAGAAGAGAGAAAAGCAATCGATAAGAAGAGAGAGATTCTTTAACGGAAAATAAACATAATAGATTAAAATGCAAGACTATATATGTATATATTATTGTTATTACATATAAATAAACATAGTAAGAAATTACATAATTTTTTATTTATGTTTTTTTGGGTCTCCGGAACGAATTAATAGATCGGATTTTTATTTATTTTTTTTTTTGGGTCTCCAGAACGAATTAATCAAATTCCCATAAAAATCGTTATTACATATAAATAAATGTAGTAAGAAATTATATAATTTTTTATTATGATTATTACATATAAATAAATGTAGTAAGAAATTATATAATTTTTTATTTCTATTACATATAAATAAACGTAGTAAGAAATTATATAATTTTTTATTTATTACTACATATAAATAAACGTAGTAAGAAATTATATAATTTTTTATTTATGTTATTTTGGGTCTCTGGAACGAATTAATCAAAAACCCATAAAAACCTATGGTAAATCGATGATAGTCTCCAGAACAAATTAATCAAATTCCCATAAAAACCTATTGTAAATCAATGATCGGTTAAGGAACAATTCGGATAACGAACATTATCTTAGAACGGATTATGTCGTTAACCTATACATCAAAACCTATAAAAATATAATAGACTATGAGTATTGTTCTTCAACTGCTTCATTTTTCCATAATTGATTATGTATTAATTTATCACTAATTAGTCTAATTTCTTCATCTTGAAAAAAATCCCGTTTCATTATTTCGTTTTAATATGCTCTTGAAGATTCGCCGTGATGTCATTTGAGACATTGTGACATCTTATATGATGTCTCAATTATACTTGTTATGAATAACCCGTGTTTCGCTACCAATCTATCACTAATTAGTCTAATTTCTTCATCTTGAAAAAAATCCCGTTTCCTTATTTCGTTTTAATATGCTCTTGAAGATTCGTCGTGATGTCATTTGAGATATTGTGACATCTTATATGATGTCTCAATTATACTTGTTATGAATAACCCGTGTTTCGCTACGAGTGAAATTTTTCTATTCTGTAATAATTGTAAATAGTATAAATAAATTATACGAATATAATATTATAATCCTATGACGGATGCAATAAAGTCAAATTTAGGTCACCGAAGAGACCGCCGTTTTACGTTGTTTTTCGATTTTTTTTTCACTAGTCTCGGTTTGAATAGAAGTTTTTTAGGTATTAGTTTTTAAAAATCAAAAGGATTTCTTCATATAGCTTTCCTGTGATTCTCTATGGAACTTAATTATTTTAAATGTATTTTGACTCCAATAAACTTTCCTTTGATTGCAACGAATACAATAAATTTAAGAAAGGATTTTTCATTTTTAGTACGCTTTATCCCTTCTCTTTTTTGAAGTCGATTTTATTATTTAAGTTTTTTAACTTAATCGTTTCGTTTTCATAAAAATATGGATAAGCCTATAAAAAACCACCGTTAGGAGACCATCGAAGAAACATTGTGGAATAAAAATACCACTTTTTACACTTTTAGAACTAAAATTTAAAAAAAAAAAAAAAAAAACGTTAAAATACTTTCTAAAGATTTTTCAATGACACCTATATGGCAAAAAGTAAGGGAGATTCGAAAGATTTTATAATTTCCCCCGAATGTAGATTTGCCCCTTTAGGGGATGATTAAAGCAAAATCCTAAATTTTATATGGGTAACCTTTCTACGCAAAAACCAAGTCAATATCTTATCTAAGAGATATTGAGGAATCCGTGAAAACACATTTTATTTCTTTTCATCCCCTTAGGGGTCGAAATTTCTTAAAGTCCCTTCTTAATGAGTGTTTATGTCATGGAAAGAATATATTCACCGAATTTCATGTTTCTAGATACACGGGTTTGGTCTGGACTTTGATGAATCAGTCAAGACATTTGTTTTTATATATAAGCCCTATAAATTTTATATTATTTTTAAAAAGCTAGTATCTATCACTAAAGCATAAAGTATATTTTGTTTTCTATACTGGAAAATATTGGAAGATAATTAATAAAAACCTACTGAAAATAAATTATATTCAATAAATAAAACAACTAACTTTTTAAAATGTTTTCTAAAATTTAACAAATGAAAAGAAATTTAAGAAACTACCTGGAATAACTTTGATAAGAACTCATATTTATTTTATACTTTGTTTTCTAAGGTATAATATTTTTTACTTTATCTTTGTAGAAGAAATCAGTCTTCATTATCCTCTTTTTTGCTACTCTTGTGAAATGAATTTTAAGTCAATTCAAATTCAGACAATTTTTGATTATATATACCATGAATGGCCAAGCTTCGTGTCACTATAAGCCATTTCAGAGAATCTCAAATAGTTGAGAGCCGCAATCAGTTTCATTCTGTGTCAATGAAAGCCGCATCAGTTTTTTCTGGTAATCTTAACAATGATTTCAAAAATTGTTTTTTATATTTTCACATGCATTTATTTCGTATAGATTTGTACTACTTTCGGCAATAAATAAATTACAAATATATTATTTTTTAAAATAAAAAAATATTTTATTATAATTTAATTTTTTATATATATATATATATATTTAATTAAGTAGGTAGGCCTATTTGCTCTATATTATCTATTGACTTTCATGATGTGGAGCCACACTGAAGGTGCCAAAGAGCTGCATGTGGCACCGTGTATATATACAGTATAATATATATATAATCAAAAATAATTTTTTAATTTTAAATGTCAATATAAATTTTGTGCACCGCATTCGGAATATTATGAAAGAATTTAATGTAATTTCTATAGATTTATAGAAGTGATGCATAGTATTTAATATATATTTTATAGATTTTGTATATCATATATATCAGTAAATTAACTTAAAGCTTATAAATTAATAGACTTATATTAATATAAACATAGATATGGAACATTCTTCAGTAGGATTACATCAAATCTGCGTTTCTATACACATATCTATGATATTTAGGATCACGTATGGAAGATTTTAGCTAATTGAATTATAGAAGATTTTAGGTAAATAAATTTAGGCTTTTATTAGTTAATAAATGATTTATGTAAACTAGATTTATATAGTTTACGACCAATATAAGGAAAAAAATTAATATAAAATAAATATAGTGGATCCTCATTTAGCGTCGGGGTTAGTTCCTTAAGTTAACTGAAACCAAAAACCCCATTGATCTAGCATATAAATTTTCCAAGGGATGGGTTCCATATTATTCCGGGTCCTCTGAATGGAAAACCAAAGCGTTTGCTCACTTCGGGTGTCCTACAGTATGTGCTATGTAGTTTAATTAATATATTGTACATAGACAATATTATATATTTCAGGTAGTGCTCATATAAAATATGGTTACCTTGTTTTCTGTAATTATAAATTTTCAGCTATTTTCTCTCTATTATGAAGGGATATATATAGGAAAACAGGTCTTTATTCCGTTTCGCTGCCTTAAAATTTTTAATTTTTTAATTAATCAATTTAGTTTTTGCTGGCGACCTAATAGTGAAATGACATGTTAAACGAGGATCCATTGTGTAATGTATATATTTTCAAAATAATTAGATTTGTGAGATTATCAAATATATAGCTGTTCAACGCTAATCTCCTTTATTTGAGACTTTTAAGAATAAATCTAAAATTGATTTGTCATTTTAAAAAATAATCACTTATGATTGTCAATTTACGCTAATGACATATATCATTTCAAAATCTGCAATTATTCGGTAATCAACGAAAGATTATTATTATTCAATCACGATGAATGTGATGATAATTTTGTCGAAAGTGCTTCGTGCTGAATAACAGTAGTCAGTCTGCAAATTCTTCACTTTACAGATTGACTACAGTACTGTTATTCAGCATAATTAGTTCCATTTTTAAATATTATACTTAATCTTAGAATGTAGTATTAATTCGAAGTAATTTTTTATTTATTTCGTAGCATTAATCTAAATAAAAAACAGAGAGACATTTTAAATTTAACTACATATTAGTTTTCTGATTCTTATAGAAATATATTGTATGAATATTTGATAGTCTATAAAAATTGATAAAGAACAGCGAATTTTTGCATTTTCTCAGAAAGGAATAGGACTTTCTTAAAAGTCACTATTCCTTCTCAGAAAGCTAAATCAATTTTTTTTCTTTAGAAAAAAATAATATTATGGAAAAAATGCCACTATATTAATCTTAAATAAACTAAGCATTTGTTATTTATGCAATTATTTTAAGATCACCTTAATGACATTTTTTCCTATTTTTTATTTAAAAAATGGTACATTTTCAGTAAGTTATAAATCTTGTCATTGATTACTTTTTAACTTCTAATTTAATTTTAATATTCATAAATTTTCTACATTATTTTTGGTTTTTATAAATGAAAATTGGATGTTTATAATCTATCTAACAATCTAGACATATATTAGTTTTCATTTACTATTATCACATAATTTATCTATTGGTGTATGATTACTAAAATTGATTTTTCTGCTTACCTTTTCTTTCATTAAATATGATTATTTTTTAACAGAGATCTCATAATATTAATTTTTGTTTTTCCAATACACTATTCGATATCATAATTTGTATCAATATAATAGACATTCTACTTGTATGCTATATATAATGAGCAAAGAAATATACTGTACTTGTTTTAATAGTTCAGCTATGAATAAATTCTACTCAGAATTTCTAACTTATGCACTGGAATTATTTACGTAAACACTGATAATTCTAGAATAATTTCTATTTTCTCTTCAATGAGCAAAGAAATATACTGTACTTGTTTTAATAGTTCAGCTTTGAATAAATTCTACTCAGAATTTCTAATTTATGCACTGGAATTATTTACGTAAACACTGATAATTCTAGAATAATTTCTATTTTCTCTTAGCTTCAAAATCCCATTTTCAAAATAGGAAATGGCCTATATTTAGATAGATTAGAATGAAAGGAAATTGTAAATTTTTATTGTTGTTTTAACTTTAATTTAACAGGAAATCATAATTTCATTAAAATTAAAAGATTCATGGAAAAGTTTATATTTGAAACCATACATAGAAAATTTAAGGGAATATTTCATTAAAATTTATATTGTTTAATTCTATTTTAAAGATTATTATACAATATATAACGCAATGATTGATTGTTGTAAGTACAGTAATCCAAAATTAATTAAAATTACAATATTTATTAAAAAAATTAATAATATTTTGAATTTTGAAATTAGACAATAAAAAGTTCAGCATTGCTATTTTTCAACATTACGCCATTTTATATCAGATCGCAAAGCATCCTGGTATAACCATAACGTTGAAACCTAGAACGAGTTCTAGGTTATCAACTTCGCGCCGGTTACGCTGCGTTATGGATGACGTCGGAGTATAAACCTCTGAATTGTTTCTAACGTCGACGTCGCTGACGAGCGTCTCCGCCACGTCGGACTATAAACAAGCCTCAAGTCTGCACGTCATTTAAAAGTAATGCATTTAGAATTTTAACTGCACGTACAAAATTTTTCGAAGGCTAAACCAGAAATAGTTGACTCAATTATAAAATGTTGTGTGGGTTTGCATAATTATCTGGTAACTTGTGTAAAGGATTTCCCCCATATTGTCAAAGATATGGAAAAATAAGAAATGAAGATATTCAAGGTACTTGTGATGAAATGTGTATAAATTCCTGTTGTGTAAATACAAATTACTAGGAAATAATAATTATACACAATAATCAAGCTATATAAGATGTTTTTGACAACTGTTTTGCAAATAGAGGAATTGTTCCTTGGCAATTTCAGCACGTAACTTCAACTATATAGAATGTATAAAATGTTAGCTGCAAAATGGTTACTGGTTGCTAATTAGGAGGAGACCCTCTAATTCCCCTTAAGGCCTTAGAGGAACCGACTAAGATCAAAACCAAATGTCCAATCAGTACCTTCACGTAGTGCAGCTGTTAATACTCAATCTTTCTTTAACATGAGGAACGGACACGGATGGGCTCACACCAACCCGCATTCGCCAGCGTGGTGTGTTTTGGCTAAAACCGTCATGCATAATGAACAATTCAAAAAAATCTAAAGCCCTCAGTCGCCGGTGGCTGGAATGTCTCTATTGACGGCAGCAAACAGGTGTACATGAAAGCAGAGGGTGCGAAGAATCACCGGGTCAGCTGCCATGGATTTTATTTAGCAACTTACAATTGCAGAACCCTTAGTACTGGAGAATAACTTCTAGAAATTGAAGCGGAACTAAAACACATTAAATGGGATATTTTAGGTTTAAGTGTAGTTCGACGTAAAGGTGAAGAATTATTAGAATTAAAAAGTGGAAACCTTTTGTATTATAGAGGTACAAATGACGGAAGATGCAATGGAAGTGGATTTTTGATAAACAAAACAATAAAGGACAACATTATAGAGTTTAATCGTAGTTCAGACAGTCTCTAGGTTGGTCTTAAAAATATCCAAAAGATACGAATTTCAAATTATTCAAGTTTATGCCCCTACTACAAGCCATCGGATGAAGAAATTGAGGATTTTATGAGGAAATAGCGAAAATTAGAGGAAGAAAACAACAATTTACTGTTATAATGGGAGATTTCAATGCAAGAATTCGCATTCAGTTACAAGGTGAATCGGCTGTTGGTAAATTTGAAGAAGGAATTAGAAATGAACGTGGACAAACATTAGTTGAATTTGCAGAGAGTGAGAACTTATTTATCATGAACTCCTTCTTTAAGAAAAATCCAAAAAGAAAGTGGACCTGGCGTAATCCAAGTGGTGGAACAGCTGAAATTGACTATATTCTAGCAAGCAAAAAGTATTTAATTGAAGATTGCATAGTGTTAAATAACCATAATACAGGTAGTGACCACCGAATGGTGAGATGCAAAATGCATATCAATGTAAAAAATTAAAGAAAAAAGAAGATTAAAGGACCCAGAAGTGGAATTGATAGTGGTAAGTTAAAAGCAAACCAAAACTTGTTCCAAATAGAACTTAAAAATAGATTCACTGAATTAACAAATTTGACAGAGGATATGGATATAAAAAATTCAAATACAAACTTAACTAATATACTAATACAAACCGCTACTGAAGTGGCCGGAAAACAAAGACAGGTCAAATATGATAAATTATCTGATATAACTAAATTACTATTGAATAAACGAAGAGAAATGAAGATAAATGGGAAATGCTGTTTCAAAGAAAACTGAATATGCTGAACTTTGAAAAACGGTGAGAAAGTGTATCATTGACGATATCAGAAAGTACAATTGTAACTTTGTTAAAAAATCCATTGAGGAAAACAAAGGAATAAAATCTGTAAAAAACATCTTTGCTGTGGAAGAAAAAGGATTTTTTTTTAAAGCCAAACATGGTAAAATAATTAAAACCAAGAGGATATCTTAAAACATGTGGAAGAATTTTATTCTGATCTGTAGAGAGATACAAATGATAGTTGTTTGGTGCAAAATTCAAAGAGTGAGATACCACCAATTTTGAAAAAAGTTCATCTTGCTATCAAGAAACTGAAAACAGGGAAGGCACCAGGAGAAGATGGCATCACAGTAGATATCTTACATAAAGAACAAATAGAAGACATTCTAACAGATTTATTTAATAGATGTTTAAAACAAAAAGATGTACCAGAAGATTGGAAGAATGCAACAATTATCTTTTGCACAAGAAAGGGGAAAGGGAGGATATCTCTAATTATAGACCTATCAGTCTTTTATCTGTATTGTATAAAGTTTTTATTCGCATTTTGGCAGACAGATTCAAACGATCACTAGATGAAGCACAGCCAAGAGAACAAGCAGGATTCAGGGCAGGATATAGTACCATGGATTACATTTTTGTATTGCGAGAAATTGTGGAAAGAACAAATGAGTATGAAATTCCAGTTTGTTTAGCGTTCATTGATTATGAGAAAGCTTTTGATAGCGTTATGACATCTGCTGTCCTAAATGCTTTGGCTAATACTGATACTGATTCAGGCTATGTTGATATTTTCAGCAAAATTTACAGTCAAGCATCAGCAAGAATTAGACTGCATAAATATAGTGGGAAAATTAAAATAGGAAAAGGTGTTAGACAATGTGATACTATTTCACCAAAACTGTTTTCTGCAGTTCTTGAAGAAGTAATCAAAAAAAAGGATTGGAATAAAACTGGTCTCAAAATAGACAGAGATTATTTAAGTCATCTACGATTTGCTGATGACGTAGTCTTGTTAGCTTCGAATCCAAATGAACTACAGAATATGATACAAAGCTTGGCCACAGAAACCAAGAAAGTAGGACTAGAATAAACATAAGTAAAAATAAGGTCACGTACAATTATTTTGCTGATCAACAGAAGATAAAACTGATGACATAGTTCTAGAGGAAGTCAGAGGCTATATTTACCTAGGACCACTCTACTCTAGATGGTGACCTTATGCCAGAAATAAACCGGAGAATTAAATTAGCTTGGAATGCTTTTGGTAGAAACAACTCAATTTTAAAAAAAAAATGCCACTTTTCTTGAAAAGAAAAATATTTGATCAGTGTATTCTGCCAGTTTTAACTTATGGATCAGAAACTTGGACACTAACGAAAAGAGCTATTCAAAGGCTGCAAACAACACAAAGGAATATGGAAAAATGCATGCTGGGAATAATTAGGAGACAGAAAACGTAATACTTGGGTAAAGATTCAAATAAAAATTATAGATGTAATCCAAAAGATATAAAAGCAGAAGTGGACATGGGCTGGGCATATAATAAGAATAAATGATAATAGATGGACACTAAAGTACTCTGGATACCAAGAGATGAAAATGACCAAGAGAGATCACATTACAGAAGGAAAGATGAGATTGTTAATTTTACATCAAGTGTTGGATCAGAAAGGCTGTAGAGACAAAGAATTGGAAATTGCTTGAAGAGATCTTCATCCAGCAGTGGATTGATAACGGTTAATTATGATGATGATGATGATGATGATATAAAATGTAAATTTCAGTTATATTAACTTTAAATAAATATAAAATGTGTGAAATTATTGAAAAATCCTTGTTACGTTTTTACAAATTACACTTTTTATAAAAGTGTCATAAGGTGCATACCGAAATGATAGGGACATCCCATTTCTGTGGAAGAACAAAGTATAACACAGCTATACAGTAATTATGATAACATTTATTGACACACAGACTTATGTGTGTTACATAAATTGTAATTTCCAGATGTTATTTCCAAATGAAAAAAGAATACCGATTTAGCTTGCCGGTATTTTCAAAGTATCTATTTTGTTGGATAAAATGGTATAAATACTAGTAGTGTTTCCAATCGACTTAGTGTCTTAACAAGAAGAAGAAAAGGTAAGACTTTACGATTATTCTTAAGCGTTAGTCTAACAGTAATTTCTCTTAAAAATGGTTTCTGTTATTTAAATATTTTATCTAATTTTCACTGGAAATCATTTTTTAATAAAGCAGAAAAAAATGAGTACCAGAAATAATTTCACAACAGCTGTGCGGGATGACGCCGAATGGAATGATTTAATTGTCCGTATAACCAGAATCGAAATGGAGCTTAGAGGTAAAGTTTTATTATTATTATTATTATTATTATTATTTATTTATTGTTATCTGATTGTAATATTATTTATTATAAAATAATCACATTACTTTTACAGAAATACAAAACAAGTTGGTGTGTACAGAAATGTCGCTCAGCGGTAAAGTTTTTATTATTATTATTATTAGTATTAGTATTGACGATACTATTTACTAGATAATAAATATACTATTTTTTACAGTGATGAAAGAAAATTTAATGAGGGTATCTCGACCAGTACCATCACCGCGGTACACACCACCGTTAGAGGATGATAGTGAATAAAAGTATGATTAATTAATATTTTAATAGCATTGCAAGTTAAATTATACTCTTTCTAATTCTTATTTCTTATTTTATTTTTAGATTCGACATTTTCTATAATGTAGAAATATATATATTGTATAAATAATGTATAAATAAAGAAATTTGTATATGCAAACTTTCTGTATTATTTATTAGACTAAAATCATTATTCGTGACGCTCTACGTGTGACATAATAAACCTTGTGGGGTTAACTGTTGTGATGTCATAACCATAACACACGCTTGGTTTTAATTAAACACACTCGGGTAAGCATCTCTAAGAGGATTTGTTGGGACCTGTATACATGCTTAGGTCTAATATAGAAATTATTTTAACAATTCTTTTAGGTTTAATATAAAGATTTAAATTTTATTTTTGCACA
>AYEL01087036.1:0-45209 GCA_000484575.1 Olivierus martensii
AAAAAAGCATTTAATTTAAAAACATATTAATTAATATAAAGAAAAACAAATAAATAAGAGCAATTATTCGCGATTTAATATATTTCTATAAAATAAATTAAATTGTCAATAATTTTTTTTATTTCTATAAATTAAAAAACAATTATTTAATATATTTTTCAATTTCAATAAACATTAGGTTTAATTCTATTAACATTACCAAAACTTCTACCCTCATAACCCCTGTGGGATATACCCCTCCCCGTGACGTCAGGACCCCCCGCTGGGAATTTGCGTTTATATTTGTCCGTTTATATGGTCATTATACTACTGATATCGATATCTATTTTTATTATAAGTTTTAAATTTATCGATAAATTTAAAGCTTTTTTCGGAAAAATACAAAAAAATGAAAACTGGTAAATCTGCCTTGTTAATTATCTATATATATATATTTTTTTTTTACTGTACTATCGCATATTGGTCACTTTTCTCACGTTTGTCCAATTAGCTCCTCCTCTTTAGATACTTTGTTCCACGCCTGTGATTGACACTCTTTTTTTTAATCGTTGCTCGTCCTCTTTTTTTTAGAATCGCTATTCGAATTAGTATTAGAATCACTGAAGTCGCTGGGATAAATATATAATAAAGTATTTATCCCTGCGATAACTGCTTTCTTGGATTAACTCAAACAAAAATCATGATTAAACTTCAACATTTATAGTGTCTATTTACTGTTTCACGAGTCCTTCTCAACACTTCATATATAAAAGTTTAGAAAGATCTTATTCATTCCGATAATATTTATTTTTTTAAATCGATGATTAGCCTATAATTTTGATATTTTCATTGTTTATCACTCTTTAATCCTGTCACATACTTCGAGGTAGGGCGTTGAACTACAAAAGGTTTCGACATTTGAACAAAATTTTTCTACAGACTGATATCTCTACACTTTATAGCAAATTGTCATGTTATTTTTACGAAAATCAAAGAGCACTGCCAACTATATTACCATATAAATAGAAATATTGTCGCATTCTCTTTTAAGTCCTAGCCTATTATAATCTTTTTAAGTTTTTAATTCCAACAAATTCACAGTTTTCACACAATGCAGCCAGTTTTTAACTATTATTCATTTTCTATAAATGCATTTCGAGTAACAATTCAAAAATTCCTGTACTCCTCCTCAGTAATCTATATAACAATAAAAGACTTCTCTTTTCACAATTCTCTTGTTTCTTTTCGAAATAGTTTATTTAAATATATTTTAATTTATTAAACCTTTTTATATATTAATTTTCCCATAAACTTCAATAATTTTTTAATTACTTTCCAAACTTTACATTCTATTCTTAAATAATTTTAAATAATCTCTAATTTAACTATTAATTGGAACTATAAATCAAAGATAACGGAAATATTATTTTTTTAAAATTATTTAAGAATAGAATGTAATCTCTAATTTAACTATTAATTGGAACTATAAATCAAAGATAACGGAAATATTATTTATATATGCATCGCACAAATAATTGCGTAAGAATGAAAAATCCAAATTACTTCAACGCTTACCGTTGATGTGTATATCAGATATTTTATTTTACACAACAAAAAAACACAGATGATGGGTATAACAGATACTTTATTTTGCACAACAAAATAAATATTCCTCAAGATTTTTTGAAGATTAATTGCAACTGGTAAAATATAGCAAGAAGTATAAAATATAGCATATAATTAAACAGTGATAAAAATATGACAACAAACAATAATAAAAATTGTCGTTAACTTCAATAATTTGTTCAAAAAACCTCTATTTTCAATAACCTGAGCCATTCTTTTAGGCATGCTTTCCACCAAAATTTGACATTTGTTGGTTCGCCGGAAATGTTCCCATTTCAAACAAATTTCTTCCCATAATTCGTCCGGTGCGCTTCCTGTTAACCTAGATGTGGTTAAATCCGCCCACAAATTTTCAATTGGATTAAGATCAGCCACTGTAGCTGGTCAGTCGATTGTCTTTATATATTGTTGATGTACTAGCCAATTCTTTGTTATGTCTGCCGTATGAATTGGAGACATGTATGCACAAAACACACCGCCTCGTTTCCACACAACATCTGGAGTGCAGGCACGAGAGAATTTTCCAAAATATCGATAAATTGATAGCCGTAAGGTTCCCATAAATTCGGACTAGCTCACCTGGTCCAACGGCAGTCATCCATCCCTACAAATCTGTAACGATAAAAAGTTTTATTTTAAATATGAAAAAAATTATTTATTTGACAAAACTATCTGCACTTAATAGATATCAACGTTTAAGACTCATTTATATATTGATATTAGAAGTAATGTGTATCCAAAATTTATTCACTTATTTTTACTTGAAATATGGGTTTCTTAGTTCGTCTTATTTGACGGTTACTAAAATATATAAGAAATATATAACAAACTAATAAATAATACACTGTATAATCCTGGACGCTTTCTTCGAAATTAAACGAAATTATTACTCAATGGTCATGAAAAAGCATCTATAATCAGTAAACAGATTATGTATAAACTTATATGAATTAATCTCGAATATGACAATTTCCCCCCTCTTCCCTAATTTGTCACATTTTTCTCCTTCGCCATAATGTTTCGTCACAACTGACTACCTCTTTTAGATGCTTAATGCAAAAATTTGTTTATGTTGTGTTATTACAAACGTTTTGTAAAAATACACAGTAGTAAATTCAAATTATCGTTATGCTTTACGAAACCGATGTCTTTTATTCACAATGAAAAGTGTTGGCAGACATTAAATCGCGATAGCTATGAGTTTATGTAACTTTTTTTATGTTTCAACATCGTCCAAATTAATATATTATATTTGGAACAAAACTTTCATGCGAGAACTTTTGAATACCTTCAACACGAAGATATATCACTCCCCTTCCTCGTATGCAACAAATAACATATAAAACCCCGTCGCCCTTATCGCTAGTTATGTAATATACAGAGCATACCTATCTGTGTTTTCGAATAACTTAAAACTTGGTCTAACATATTTAATGAAGGATCTAATCTACCGAGGCAATTAAATGTTTTTAAATACCCTATTGGATGGGTGTTACGTAATTTAGAATAGTTAACTTGTATCATTGCGTTTTTCATAGAAAAATCTATATACGAAAATTTATTCACTTATTTTTACTTGAAATATGGGTTTCTTAGTTCGTCTTATTTGACGGTTACTAAAATATATAAGAAATATATAACAAACTAATAAATAATACACTGTATAATCCTGGACGCTTTCTTCGAAATTAAACGAAATTATTACTCAATGGTCATGAAAAAGCATCTATAATCAGTAAACAGATTATGTATAAACTTATATGAATTAATCTCGAATATGACAATTTCCCCCCTCTTCCCTAATTTGTCACATTTTTCTCCTTCGCCATAATGTTTCGTCACAACTGACTACCTCTTTTAGATGCTTAATGCAAAAATTTGTTTATGTTGTGTTATTACAAACGTTTTGTAAAAATACACAGTAGTAAATTCAAATTATCGTTATGCTTTACGAAACCGATGTCTTTTATTCACAATGAAAAGTGTTGGCAGACATTAAATCGCGATAGCTATGAGTTTATGTAACTTTTTTTATGTTTCAACATCGTCCAAATTAATATATTATATTTGGAACAAAACTTTCATGCGAGAACTTTTGAATACCTTCAACGCGAAGATATATCACTCCCCTTCCTCGTATGCAGCAAATAACACATAAAACCCCGTCGCCCTTATCGCTAGTTATGTAATATACAGAGCATACCTATCTGTGTTTTCGAATAACTTAAAACTTGGTCTAACATATTTAATGAAGGATCTAATCTACCGAGGCAATTAAATGTTTTTAAATACCCTATTGGATGGGTGTTACGTAATTTAGAATAGTTAACTTGTATCATTGCGTTTTTCATAGAAAAATCTATATACGAATAAAGACAATCATTATGAGGAGTTTCACTGCCTGAATTCATTCACATGTCTAACCTGTGCTTTTAAACGTAAGTTGTTGCGAAACAATATCATTATCGTATGTTCACTTCGCTCATTGGTCTTCCATGTTAAATACCACTTGAAACTTTGAACTTATTGGCAGATGGTAAAGAATACAGCAATCAATGACTTGCTAGCAGAAAATTGTAGCAATGTCGTGATTGGCTACGTCGGGATGATACTACTAAATGATTCGCTCATGAAAAGTAACACATTTAAACTGTAAAAGAGAAACGTTTTATTTAAATTATCAAGAAACACGTGCTGTCTTTCGTCAATCTTTACAATTGGATAAGACATTACTGCAGACGGATTAGAACTGATGTTTTAGGAAGTGCAAATTTAAATATGCATTTCCTAAATTCTGATATGTATCAGAAATGACACAAGATTACTTGCATAGTTAAAATGTTCGCAAAAACGTTTAAAGCTCTGTCCTCTTTCAGAATCACTTAACAGAAATATATATACACATGTGTTTTGATTGAGGTTTTTCGCAAAAAACGCGTCATGTTTAAAGCAATCCTCAAACAATTTATAACAGAATTTTTTTTTTAGTATATGCACACGTCTTGTAGTTAAGACCGTCCGTTACTCCCAAGCACTATCGTAAAGGCGAGCTTTTTGAAACGAATACCTTTTTAATTAATAATTGTCATTGGTTACGGGCGCTATGTGTTCAATTCACATTGCTACTTGTATGTTTACTTTTGATAAGTATAAATATTAATAGTACTGTATATTAATTTATAGCGGCAATTGAAATTTTACCGTTTATATTAATAATAAAACGTATTCAAACCTCTAATACTTTTACTGTATTTGAAAGCATTGGTATGATAATGCATACCAATCTCCACTGGCAGAGATTGGTTAGAAAATAAATATATACAGTATTTGATATTTAATAAATCTTTGTAGTAATTCATATAGCAGCGAAAATAAATGTCTGATGGGCATATGTTGTTATGGAAAGTCTGCTCTGCAAAATTATGGGAAGAATAAGCAAGATATATTGTGTTTAAATTGTCTGAAAAGTGATTTTATAAGATCACTTATAGCAAACTAGTTGCTAGAATAAAACATAATTAATGGAATGCATATGTGACTAACTCACCTATAGAAAATCTCCCGCTCCTTCTCTTTTGATAAACGTATGTGCTAGCATATCTTTTTTCTTTTGGCCGGTGTACCCACATATCACCAGCTCCATAATTACTGAAGACTTTTCATCTGAGAACACTACAGTACTCCAGTCTGAATTGTTCCATTGTGGATACTGTTATGCAAATTCTATGCGGTCAATCATGTTTCTTGTAGTTGAGTTGTTTTTGGCACTATCTGACCTCTCAAACCTGCTTCGTTTAATCTGTTAACAGAAATTATGCATGTTTAGTACTTACTGTTTTCTCTGTATTAAAATGGATATATCAATTAAACTATATTATCTTCAATAGTTCATATGGAAATACGTATTTGCGATATATTTGTATTAGTTATATATTTTTTGGAAGTTTGGAAAATCCATTGTATTGTGGAATAATTTTGGACCTCCTCCTCTACAAATGCATCCCTCGCGAAAAACGAGGGCTGCCTATATAGCGTATTCATTATGATCATGGTATGCCAATAGGTGAAAATAAAGTTGATTATTTTATAATATTTATAATTGATCATTATATGAATGAGGAGGTTCAAATACTTAGGTTTCTGAAACAATTGGCCAGTATGACTTAAGGACCGCCCTGGCTCTTCGACAATCTTGCCGAAAATGTAACATTTTATAAGATCTATTAGCTGTTTGTAAAATCTGTAATTTGTTTCGTTAAATCTATCATCGATAATCTATTTTGCAAAAATCAAAATCTCTGCAAGACCTGTGGAAAGATCCCACTTCCGTCCTGCCGGCGCGACCCTCGTGTCATATTAATCAATATTTTATTAATAACTTAATCCGCAAATTAAACTCATTTGTTTACAATTATATTTAGAACACTACATACCTTCTATTAAAAGTGTATGGAGACAGGTAGTGCAATTTCTGTTTTCGTCACCCTGGCCGATTTAAAGGGACTTTTTTTGCTAGTTTGCCTCAGACTTTCACCTCCTTCGGCTGTTGTCGATCTTGGTCTACCTGCTGATTTCCCTGCAGAAACGGATCCTGTTTCTTCATAACGTTTGCAGATATTTATTACAGTTCGTGTGCTAATTTTAAACATTTCGGCAATTCGTTTGACACTTCACTTTTTCTCTGTGTTGAACAATTAACTTTCTAATGCTATTGTCGATTGGTTTGGCATAACTGTCGTTGGTTATTTTATATATACACAAAAAATGAGACTCGTAATCCTTCGCGCAGTCAAAAGAAAATAACTTTCGCTCACACTTGTAATTCACTTCCGTATTCATCCATAGGGAGCAATGCATCGGCTTATCTCTTGATTACGCGTATAATTACATCGATATTGTGTACCATTTCTGTTACATTAGTAACAAAATAGATTAGTTTATTATTAATAATACAAAAATTCCCTACAGAACAGCCAGAAATTATCTTCCTGACAACATATTTGAGCACGTAGCGTAAAAGTTATCTACCCCCGACGCTAACGTAAAACGTTAATGGAATCATCCCACAATAAGAGTGTTCGAATGGACGCCTGGAAAAAGCATTCTCGTTAGATTGAAGTAGTGTAAGGAAGCCGAACTACTTTCACCTATAGGAAAAACTGCACTGTACATATGAAGGACCTGATCAGGTACCTGTACTGTTTCTTAAAAACTTTCAGTAGAGATACTTGATTGTTTGACCTTTTTAATGTAATTATTGTATTTCTTTTGGTTTCTGTCCAATACAATGGACTTATTCATTTACGGTTCCAATCTATAAGCCTAAAATGGATCCGTTATCGCATAAATCTAATAGACCAATTGCAATATCAGCTTTTTTGAAAATTATGGAGAAAATGATTTTGAAGATTTTATTGTTTGATTGTTAAAAATAAAATATCAGATAATCAACATTATGCGATGAAGAATAAATCATGTATTACTAATCTTCTTCAGACGAAGAGATTAATTTTAGAGAATTTTGAGAACTTATGTAACACTTATGTTGTTTATTTAGATCTGTCATCTGCTTTAGATACAGTTTCTCGTGATATTTTATTTCAACGATTGAGTGAGTATTCTTTTGAGCCAAGTGTTAATACTTGGATTTATAATTATTTAACGGAACGATGTGTAATTAGTCTATAGTAAAATTTAATAATGATGTAGAATTCCCTGATTTAAAGGGAAGGAATTCGATACAAAGATCACTTTTGAGTGCTTTGCTTTTTGTGATATATTCAAATCCTATTTTGTCTTTGACTGAATGTACTGTTTTAGCCTATGCAGAAGATATTAAGATAATAAATTCTAAACATTGTTTTGCAAAGGGATGTCAATCATATTGTGAAATGGTTACATGAAAATGGATTATCTCTTAATCCTCATAAGTCGCGATTCATTTTTTTATACTAAACGTTTTAATTTTCCTAAAAGATGGATAATTAATTCTCCTAAAGACAGATTTAGGGGTCGTTTTTGACGCTACGCTTAGCTTTGACTTCCATTTTGACGATTTGGTCAAAATGGAAGGGCATTTTATATAGAAATATAAATTTTATTAAATCCATATATAAAAGAATACTACTATTTTATGCTTTTTTCATATCGATTTTCGACTATGGTCCTCTATTTCGAACACTAAACTATTAACACTTTATTCTATTCTGCAGAAAATCCAGGCTATATTTTTTAATTGTTTTATTAATCCAATTTCTTATATTTCTATTGAAATAAAAAAATATGAATATTGATCAACGAATTTTCTGTTATGATATAAACTTTTTATACAGTTATGTAAATTCTAATATGAACGATATTGATATATTGTTAAAAGTTCCTGATTCTAAGTTGAGATTTAATTTGTTACTAACTATAAATATGCATTTCCTAAATTCTGATATGTATCAGAAATGACACAAGATTACTTGCATAGTTAAAATGTTCGCAAAAACGTTTAAAGCTCTGTCCTCTTTCAGAATCACTTAACGGAAATATATATACACATGTGTTTTGATTGAGGTTTTTCGCAAAAAACGCGTCATGTTTAAAGCAATCCTCAAACAATTTATAACAGAATTTTTTTTTAGTATATGCACACGTCTTGTAGTTAAGACCGTCCGTTACTCCCAAGCATTATACAGTAAAGGCGAGCTTTTTGAAACGAATACCTTTTATTAATAATTGTCATTGGTTACGGGCGCTATGTGTTCAATTCACATTGCTACTTGTATGTTTACTTTTGATAAGTATAAATATTAATAGTACTGTATATTAATTTATAGCGGCAATTGAAATTTTACCGTTTATATTAATAATATAACGTATTCTAACCTCTAATACTTTTACTGTATTTGAAAGCATTGGTATGATAACGAATACCAATCTCCACTGGCAGAGATTGGTTAGAAAATAAATATATACAGTATTTGATATTTAATAAATCTTTGTAGTAATTCATATAGCAGCGAAAATAAATGTCTGATGGGCATATGTTGTTATAGGAAAGTCTGCTCTGCAAAATTATAGGAAGAATAAGCAAGATATATTGTGTTTAAATTGTCTGAAAAGTGATTTTATAAGATCACTTATAGCAAACTAGTTGCTAGAATAAAACATAATTAATGGAATGCATATGTGACTAACTCACCTATAGAAAATCTCCCGCTCCTTCTCTTTTGATAAACGTATGTGCTAGCATATCTTTTTTCTTTTGGCCGGTGTACCCACATATCACCAGCTCCATAATTACTGAAGACTTTTCATCTGAGAACACTACAGTACTCCAGTCTGAATTGTTCCATTGTGGATACTGTTATGCAAATTCTATGCGGTCAATCATGTTTCTTGTAGTTGAGTTGTTTTTGGCACTATCTGACCTCTCAAACCTGCTTCGTTTAATCTGTTAACAGAAATTATGCATGTTTAGTACTTACTGTTTCCTCTGTATTAAAATGGATATATCAGTTAAACTATATTACCTTCAATAGTTCATATGGAAATACGTATTTGCGATATATTTGTATTAGTTATATATTTTTTGGAAGTTTGGAAAATCCATTGTATTGTGGAATAATTTTGGACCTCCTCCTCTACAAATGCATCCCTCGCGAAAAACGAGGGCTGCCTATATAGCGTATTCATTATGATCATGGTATGCCAATAGGTGAAAATAAAGTTGATTATTTTATAATATTTATAATTGATCATTATATGAATGAGGAGGTTCAAATACTTAGGTTTCTGAAACAATTGGCCAGTATGACTTAAGGACAGCCCTGGCTCTTCGACAATCTTGCCGAAAATGTAACATTTTATAAGATCTATTAGCTGTTTGTAAAATCTGTAATTTGTTTCGTTAAATCTATCATCGATAATCTATTTTGCAAAAATCAAAATCTCTGCAAGACCTGTGGAAAGATCCCACTTCCGTCCTGCCGGCGCGACCCTCGTGTCATATTAATCAATATTTTATTAATAACTTAATCCGCAAATTAAACTCATTTGTTTACAATTATATTTAGAACACTACATACCTTCTATTAAAAGTGTATGGAGACAGGTAGTGCAATTTCTGTTTTCGTCACCCTGGCCGATTTAAAGGGACTTTTTTTGCTAGTTTGCCTCAGACTTTCACCTCCTTCGGCTGTTGTCGATCTTGGTCTACCTGCTGATTTCCCTGCAGAAACGGATCCTGTTTCTTCATAACGTTTGCAGATATTTATTACAGTTCGTGTGCTAATTTTAAACATTTCGGCAATTCGTTTGACACTTCACTTTTTCTCTGTGTTGAACAATTAACTTTCTAATGCTATTGTCGATTGGTTTGGGAAATTCGGCAATTCGTTTGACACTTCCCTTTTTCTCTGTGTTGAACAATTAACTTTCTAATGCTATTGTCGATTGGTTTGGCATAACTGTCGTTGGTTATTTTATATATACACAAAAAATGAGACTCGTAATCCTTCGCGCAGTCAAAAACAAAATAACTTTCACTCACACTTGTAATTCACTTCCGTATTCATCCATAGGGAGCAATGCATCGGCTTATCTCTTGATTACGCGTATAATTACATCGATATTGTGTACCATTTCTGTTACATTAGTAACAAAATAGATTAGTTTATTATTAATAATACAAAAATTCCCTACAGAACAGCCAGAAATTATCTTCCTGACAACATATTTGAGCACGTGGCGTAAAAGTTATCTACCCCCGACGCTAACGTAAAACGTTAATGGAATCATTCCACAATAAGAGTGTTCGAATGGACGCCTGGAAAAAGCATTCTCGTTAGATTGAAGTAGTGTAAGGAAGCCGAACTACTTTCACCTATAGGAAAAACTGCACTGTACATATGAAGGACCTGATCAGGTACCTGTACTGTTTCTTAAAAACTTTCAGTAGAGATACTTGATTGTTTGACCTTTTTAATGTAATTATTGTATTTCTTTTGGTTTCTGTCCAATACAATGGACTTATTCATTTACGGTTCCAATCTATAAGCCTAAAATGGATCCGTTATCGCATAAATCTAATAGACCAATTGCAATATCAGCTTTTTTGAAAATTATGGAGAAAATGATTTTGAAGATTTTATTGTTTGATTGTTAAAAATAAAATATCAGATAATCAACATTATGCGATGAAGAATAAATCATGTATTACTAATCTTCTTCAGACGAAGAGATTAATTTTAGAGAATTTTGAGAACTTATGTAACACTTATGTTGTTTATTTAGATCTGTCATCTGCTTTAGATACAGTTTCTCGTGATATTTTATTTCAACGATTGAGTGAGTATTCTTCTTTTGAGCCAAGTGTTAATACTTGGATTTATAATTATTTAACGGAACGATGTGTAATTAGTCTATAGTAAAATTTAATAATGATGTAGAATTCCCTGATTTAAAGGGAAGGAATTCGATACAAAGATCACTTTTGAGTGCTTTGCTTTTTGTGATATATTCAAATCCTATTTTGTCTTTGACTGAATGTACTGTTTTAGCCTATGCAGAAGATATTAAGATAATAAATTCTAAACATTGTTTTGCAAAGGGATGTCAATCATATTGTGAAAATGATATTAAGATAATAAATTCTAAACATTGTTTTGCAAAGGGATGTCAATCATATTGTGAAATGGTTACATGAAAATGGATTATCTCTTAATCCTCATAAGTCGCGATTCATTTTTTTATACTAAACGTTTTAATTTTCCTAAAAGATGGATAATTAATTCTCCTAAAGACAGATTTAGGGGTCGTTTTTGACGCTACGCTTAGCTTTGACTTCCATTTTGACGATTTGGTCAAAATGGAAGGGCATTTTATATAGAAATATAAATTTTATTAAATCCATATATAAAAGAATACTACTATTTTATGCTTTTTTCATATCGATTTTCGACTATGGTCCTCTATTTCGAACACTAAACTATTAACACTTTATTCTATTCTGCAGAAAATCCAGGCTATATTTTTTAATTGTTTTATTAATCCAAATTCTTATATTTCTATTGAAATAAAAAAATATGAATATTGATCAACGAATTTTCTGTTATGATATAAACTTTTTATACAGTTATGTAAATTCTAATATGAAAGATATTGATATATTGTTAAAAGTTCCTGATTCTAAGTTGAGATTTAATTTGTTACTAACTTATAAGACTGTTAGATTAAATATATCTAAACGATCATTTCCTTTTCGGTTAGTTGACAAACACGATTTGATATGGTGTGACTTATTTAATATTAGGCGTTCAGAATTAATTAAATATTTAAAACAAAATGTTAATATGATAAATTATGCGCTATAAATGATTATTGTTGTTATTGATTTGTATTAATTAATGTTGTGTTTGTATGTATATTTGTTTTTTCTTTTTTTATGTATGATAGTATTTGTTCTCTTAACATAATTTGATCTCTACTATTGATTAAAGATTAAAGCTTGAGGCCGGCAGCACGATTGTCTCGGATAGCGCTCCGCAGTACACAGCGTGCCACCAGCTTGGGTTTGCCGAACATAAGAATGTTAATCACAGCATTCGGGGACCCGGGCAGGTAGGTATCAGTCTACGGCGGCCGTTCGCGGCCGGAGGTATCTGTCGCTGTTCCCGGCCGCGCATTTTGGCACGGAGATTTTCATGTTTCCCTCCTTTTATCTTTTCCAGATTCGTCTCAACATTCGACCCTGCGGCGCACACACAGACCATTGAAACGAGGCATCGCCACCTAAAAGTACGTTGCACTCCTGGCCCATCGGCAGGTTCGTCGTAGTCGGTTGGCTGTTGCTAGCCCCTAATCTAACGAATGTTTACTGTCATATTTTCAGGATACCATCAAGGCTGCGAAGAATGACATGACGCTCGGTCAATACATTGCAGAGTTTACATACCGGGAGCGGCGTTCAAGGATCTAACCCGATCCGGGCAGAAACTCCGCCGCTTCCTAGAAGATGCGACGGCCGTGTATCCAGGACTCGGGCAAAGAGGACTGGAGTTATAAGCTATCGGCGTAGAAGATCCGTCCCCGGCCGATAGGCCGTACCTGTTTAATAGCTCACTATCACGATAGCCGGCCAGCACCAGAGGTAATTGGCCGTTGTTCCAAGCGCGCGTAGCGCGTTGTGTCACGAACAATAAACGCTAGCTGATATTTTATATTTTTCAGAAAGGCGCCGAGCAAGCAAGCAACGCCCAGCCGACTTAAACGACGTCGCCAGAGCAAACCCCCATTGACTGCCTCATGTGGTCGCGCGCCCACATAGGGCATAGATGAACAACAGCCGTAACAACCAGAAGAATGGAAGGCGTGGTCAACAAGCGCCACCGGGTACAGACTCTTAGGCTAACCTGTCATGGTATACAAGAACTTCCTCAAACCATCAATACCTATATTTAGTTTGTCTATGATTATTGTAAACTAAATTTAGGCAAAGTAAAGTAATTCCCAATTTCTCGAGTACCTTTGGGGACAAAGGAAATTGGAACTTTAGGCATTAGCCGACCCTTACCAATAGTTTTGAATTCGATAATTTATTATTTTATTCCTATAATTTGGTTGACTGTATCTCTTATTAATTATGAATCGTGACAAAACTTTTAAACGTGGTCAGAAAGGGAGCCGTGGACGGGGTGCTAAACCAAAGTATTTCGTACCAGACACCACTAGCCAAAGAGATACCTTTGAGAATGAATATTGAGCAGTCTTCGAGAACGTTAAGATCACTCTCTCTCTCTCCTGCTTTCGCTCTCTTAATTGCAACACCATTCAAGGAGAGAGAGAGAGCTCGGATTTAATCTGATACTGTTACGTTCACGCCTCCATTTTCTGGCATAAGGTGATGTAAACGTGATATCTTTTTTTTGACATGATGGCGACTGAGAGAGGTGACAGTGATTCGAATGTCTAGAGATGGTTTAAGTGTCAATGTGAAGTTTTGCTTGTTGAGGATGGGTTTCACTGTTTTCATTGTAATAGAAATATTCATTTTGAGTGCTCTGAAATTACTAGAGCAATATATACGAGAAATAACAAGGAAAGAAGATTGAGGTTGAAGGGCTTTGAGTGCGGAAAAGGTGTATTATCGACTGATCATAGAATATCTGATATTGATAATAAGGTAACTACTATTTCTTCTGATTCTGTGAATATTTCTACAACTGAATGTCTTCCTAAAGATGATAAAAATATCGATGTGAATATTGATACATCTTTGTTAAATTTTGATTCTAATTTGCATAATAATGTGGTTGTTGAACCTCAATATGAAGAGATTTTTAAATCAATAATTGAAAAAGTTATTGTGAATGCTCTAAATCCTTTTCTAGAACATATTTCTGAGTTTTTTAACTCAAGAAAAATCTGAAAAGTAATTAAGAAATTTGCATTTTTGGAAAGTGCTATTGAAGTACAGTCAGCGGACTTGAAATATACTACTAGATTACTTGGAGAGACAAAGTTAATTGAGAATGATATAGATGGTAAAATTGAGAACATCCGTATGTTAGTGGACTATGAATGTTAAATGTGATGATTTAAAGTTTAATTTTAAAAGATTCTATTATGATATGTATAATAAACAATTTAATTTTAATGATGATTTATTTACAGATACAAAAGCATATGAAAATAATCAGTTATCCGGGATTCGGAATAACTATATAGATAGTGGAAAACAATTGTATGATTATAAAAATGATGATCTGTTTGTTTCCGATTTAATTGATAAACCTCGAGACAATCATTTGATTTCTCGGAAGGATAATACCAATGCAAATTCTTTGGTGCAGAATGGAATGCTTTTCGTAGAGTCTTGTAACAGCGACGTAAATAAGACTCTTCAATTTAATCAGGTTGGAATTGATACATCCGATTCTAATCAAAATAAGATAAAGTTAACTGGTACTCGGTCTATGGATGATACATGTCATTTGGTAGGAACCGATTCTGTGGATAAGTTTGGACTTCTAGACACTTCTAGACGGAGTGAATAATGATATTTCTTGTGGCGCACATGGTGTCCTTCCTCCGGTGTTAGTGCCAGTCCAGAGTAAGTTTCAGGGAAATAATGAGAAGATATTTATATCTCGTTTATCTTTTAATACAACAATAGATGAAATAAAAGAGTTTATTTTTTATCACTTTAATATTAATGTTGAGGTAAAACCAATTAAGTCCAAATATTCGACATATTCATTTTTCTTGGCTTTTGTACCTAATGACAAAGTTACTGTTATAATAGATTTTAAGCAGTGGCCATCTGGTATTCTTGTTAAAAAATATATTACTAGATTTGTTTGTTGTTGGGTTTTAATGGCGCAAGGGCCTCATAGGCCAAACTGCGCCAGACACAGGGTAAAACAATTAAAAAAAAAGAACAATAAGTAAATAAATGCTCTTAAGGAAATTATATGCAACAAACAAAACATAAGAAATAAAACGAAAACAAAACAAAAAATAACAAATGGTGTAAATAGCCAAAGATAATATTTTAAAAGACAATGATAAGAAAATAAATATATAAAATGCTATAAACCATCATATAACGAATAAAACATCAATAAAGTAAAATAACAATTAATGATGTAAGACACAAATATCTGATAAAAAGGCAAAAATGCCGGTAGAATTAAAATCTTTGCCAATAAGGGCTGTAAGATTAGAGGAAGATTGATTAAAGTGCTGTAAACTTTCGTCACTAAAATAGGAACACTCAGTTAAAATGTGCTTGATGGTAAGAGGACAGTGACAACGGTCACAAGTAGGTTGGGCTTCGCCCATTAAAAGATGTCTATGCGTGAGCCGGCTATGCCCAATGCGGAGTCTGGCAAGAACGACTTCCTGTTTCCTGTTTCTGGCAATGCAAATACGAAGTTAAACCTAGAACACTGATTAAGAATACTGTAAACAAAGGAGGGTGGGGGATATTTGATCTTTACACCTTTGCACACGCAGCTCAATTATCTTTAATTATAAATTCCTTGAAGTTTAGCGATCATCCAGTCTGTTTTCTTCTTTTATACATTTTGGGTCCTGTCGCTTATCAATATAAGGATAATGTCCAAATTAAATTAGCGCATGGTAAAATTGTTTCTTTTGTTATTAAATGGAAGGATATGTTGCAAAAGTTGGGGGATAAATATACTCGGATGACTAGTAAAGTCAAACCTAAGTTGATTTACCAAGATCTATATTCCTCGTATGATTCGACAGTGTTAGAGGGCACTAATTGGAAACGAGTTCACAACCTATCTTTGCCTCCTGAATTACGTGAATCAAATTGGAGGTTTGCCACGGGGGCACTATCTACCAAAGATTTGCTTCTATGGATGAAAAGGATCACATATAATAAATGCACCGGGTGTAATACCGAAGAAACATATATACATACTGCCTGTAACTGCCCTATGGTTAGGTATCAATGGTTGTGGATAGGGAAGATCTTTAAGTGTTTTATAACTGAGGACAATGTTATAAGGCATTGTAACTATAAAACTTTTAACAGTTATCTTTTTAATTATGTGATCTCATCTGTTAAAAGGCTAGTATGGAAGGCGCGATGTAATATGTTGTATGATCGTAAAAGATATACTCCTGGGCTTATTAAAATTAGAATTATAGATGATTTGAAACAGAAAATTATTGCTGATCAACAATCTTTTTCTATTTCTCAGTTTAATAAACTTTATGAGGGAACCAAAGGCACGGTGTGGGATACTGATGATAACGGTGACATTGTTATTAATGTTTGATTAAATGCCTTACTTGTGTCTTTCTAGTGCTCGGGTTTTTGGTGATTTCTGTTTTATTCCTTTCCATGGGTTTTATGTGTATGTGTGTTTTGGTTCCCTGGCTTTATTTGATTTATATGCATGTATTCCTTTTATTTTTATGCATGTTGTTTTTATGGTTTTGTTTGGGTTTTTTGAAATTGATGTATATTTGGGTATTTAATGGGGTTTATTTATATTTTACATGTGTGTTTGCTATTAGTTTCCATTTATCTTATACTTACCTGTGTGATTTTTTCTGTAAAAAAGAATATAGATAACAATATAATAATAATTAATATTAATAATATACCGGTAATTAGTTTATTTTACATGTGTGTTTGCTATTAGTTTCCATTTATCTTATACTTTCCTGTGTGATTTTTTCTGTAAAAAGAATATAGATAACAATATAATAATAATTAATATTAATAATATACCGGTAATTAGAATATAGATAATATAGATTTACCAGAAAATGCTGATTATACATTATAAAAAATTACCATATCAATAATTAATTGGCCCTAACGACTCGTCCAGATATCGCATATGCTGTAAGTGCTCTCAGTCAGTACAATAAAAAAATTACCATATCAACAATTAATTGGATATCTAATGTACTTGGCCCTAACGACTCGTCCAGATATCGCATATGCTGTAAGTGCTCTCAGTCAGTACAATTGTAACTAGATTGAAGAACATTTCACTGCCGCAAAACGTGTTCTCCGATACATAAAAGGAACAGCAGAATTAGGTATCACCTTCGAGCGTGACAGCCTTAATCTTTGTGGTTCGTAGATGCAGATTGGGCTGGATGTCAGAATGATCGAAAATCGTATTCTGGATATGTTTTCCAGCTTAGTGGATCGTCCATCTCCTGGGAGTCAAGAAAACAAAAAACTGTCGCATTATCAAGTGCTGAGGCAGAATTAGTTGCTTTGTCTGAAGCAACAAAAGAAGCAATACATTTGCGACAAATGCTTTATGAAATACTAAATACCAATTTAGAGTCAGTTATTCTTTTCAACGACAATCAGAGTGCAGCAGAGTTAGCAAAACATGCTGTATTTCATAGTAGAGCTAAACATATAGACAAAGTATCATTTCATTCGAGAAACAGTTAAAGAAAACATCATTACTATAGAATATCTCTCAACAGAGCAGATGACAGCTGATGTTTTAACAAAACCACTTCATGGACCAAAACATCAATTCTGTTGCCATCACCTAGGATTAACACCAATTCCAACATAAAATAGTAAATAGTTTGAGGGAGGGTGTTAGTTATAAATACAAACATTTTTACTATTTTGTTAGTGCTAATTTTTTCCACTAGGACACCTTATGTAATCTCATTCACATTTTTAACCTTTGTACCCAGTCACTGACTTATGTAAATAAAATTCTACTTCTGTTCCTGCCTTTGTGTGGTACGGTCGTTCTTTTTAGATTCAGTTCTATCCACTGCCAAAAAACAACAGAAATATAATAAATGAAATTAAGGAAAATCATGAACTACTCACAGCGAATCAGGAAATTGCCGATAGCTTTGCCAGATATTATAGTTCACTAGGTGATTTTTGTCAAGTCTGACTTTGAAAATTTTGATAATTCACATTTACATAATACTATTCAAAATTCTTCACTACATTCTTTATTTTTGTACGAAACTAATGAAATTGAAATTAATAATGTAATAACTTCTTTAAAGGATACAACTCCAGGTTACGATTTTAATTCGGCTAAAATTTTGAATATCGTTAAGGATTCTATTACACGTCCATTAAATTATTTGATTAACTTATCACTTGAATCTGGCATTTTTCCTGATTGTCTTAATAGAAATACTTATTCCCTCTTTTAAATATAGGTGTTAAAGTTAGATGTTCAGAATTACAGACCAATAATTATCATCCCAACTTTAAAATTTTTGAGAAAATTTTTTATGTTCGTATTATGAATTATCTGAATAAAAATAAGCTTATAAATCCAAACCCATATGGTTTAATAAACATTCCTCTACCACTGATGCATTAATACATTTTCATACTTTATTGATAAATAATTTAGATGAATCCAATATTGTGATATCTCTTAATATTGACCTTTCAAAAGCTTTCGATTCTGTAAATATAAAAATTTTGTTGAATAAATTATATACATTGGGAATAAGAGATATGATGACATCCATTCTAAAGCCCTATCTGCAGAATAGACGTTATATAGTAAAAATTAATCATAGTTATTCTCCTGTAATAATAATAAATAAAGGCATTTCCCAGGGAACTATCTTAGGGCCTATTTTATTTAACGTTTATATAAATGATATCTTTAATATTGTTACTACCCCAAATATTATAGCGTATGCAGATGATATTACAATTACATATACTCACCATAATCTTACTATGTTAAAAAAAATGGTATTAGTAATGATCTAAAAATATTAGAAAATTATTTTTTTATTAATAAACTATCAATAAACTATAAAAAATCTATTTTTCTTCTTTTTAAGAATAAAAATAAAATATTACCCGAAGATACATTTGATTTTACCTTATATAATCATAAATTGAATCAAGCTACGAAGATAAAATATCTTGGTTTACATTTTGATGACAAATTGACTTGGACAGTACATATAAATAAAATGAAGCAGGAAATTTCCTCTATTTTGGGAACCTTTAGGAAAATAAGACCTTTTGTTAAAAAAGATACACTAAAAAATTTTATTATGCCCTTATTCAATCTAAATTAAAATATGGTATTTTGATATGGGGTTCTACAGTTTCATATAATATGAATAAATTGAAAATTTTACAAAATACTTTTATTAGATTATACCACTGCTTAAATTATTCAGATAGTATTACTGGTATATATGAGATAGATGGAATTGATACTATTGAATTAATATATACTAAAGGCATAGCGAAATTTTATTATATAAATAATTATACAAATAGAAAATCTGAATTATTTTATGATCTTTATCAATAACAAGACAGTGACCAATAGAAAAGCTAATCATAAAAATATTCCAATGTGTAAATTATCCACAAATAAAAAGACAGTGACCAATAGAAAAGCTAATCATAAAAATATTCCAATGTGTAAATTATCCACAGGTCAAAAATGTATTATCTTTAGATCTATTAAAATTTGGAACTGTCTAAAATCTGAAATAAAATCAATTCCTTCATTTAATAAATTATATACCTATTTTAAAAATATTCATAAACTTGAGAGTTTATACACATAATATTTGTTTTTCGTTGTTATGACAATTTTAGTTTAGTTTTGTATTTTTTTTTTTCTCTTTTGTTTTGTTGTCTTATTTTGAATGTTTTTTGGGGACCCTGAAAAATGGCGTAGCGCCAATGGTCTCCCCCTTGCTAACTTCAATTTATAATAATTGTAATTATGTATTTTTTACTGTTTATGCAATAAATTGTTTCTATTCTATTCTAACAATGTAGTCATTACTAGTTAGGTAAGATTGCGCAAGTCGTACCTTTTAAATATTAGGCGTAATATCACTTCAACTGCGCCTCTTCCGGCAAAACGAGTTACTCCCTAGTCAGCCATATTGTTTCACATCGTGTTCGTATCCCGCCGATACCGTGTAAAGGCAATCTCTCAACAAGTAAGTTTATCGTAATTGTCTTATAAGTTTTACTGCTTGTATAGTAGTTTATCTTGCAAGTTCATTGTTGATAAATTCATTCTTCATATTTTTAAGTCATGCAGTAACATTTAAGGAGTTGTTTATTGCCAACAAAATCGTGTTACCTTTATTCAGTGTTTGGTTATGTTCATTAGAAGTAAATAAATTGTGCAGTGTCTTAAGCCGTACCTACATGACATTCCAAAATCGTACTGGCATGACTAAGGAGTTTACTGTATATTATTACATAACTTTGATTTAATAAATGTGAATTTGCTTTTGAATTAGTTATTAACATTGAGTTTATAATACTGTTTTCGTAATTTGTTTTTAAATTTTTATTATAGACCTAAAACATGGCAAACGAAAAAACGGATTCACCGAATGAACAGAAAATCGATAAAATTGTCTCTAAAATTAAAAGAGCTCCCAAAAGAAAGTTAGAAAGAACAGAAACTCAAATGAGAGACTGGTATTGTAATATTTGTGAGGAAGACCACGAACAGAATATGATTAAGTGCCTAAAATGCAAAGGATGAGTACACAACTTATGCGCTGGAGTTGACAAGAAAATGTAAAATATCTTTATACAATTAATTACAACAATAATCACAAATAATTTAATTCAGAAAAAGAAAGTTTTATTATAATTGTCCAATTTTAAACGTAGGTAAGACTTAAGTTATAGATGGTACGTCTTAGAATACTGGTTTTGTAAATGTGGTTATTAAGTTCGTGTTCATAATTTTTATTAATTTTTTCCAAGAGAGTATGGAAATTTAATTTCCCTGACTGTATGGAATTTAATTGTGATAAATATCAGCAATGACAATACAAGAAATTATTACCAAACACAATTTTTATTTTTTCATAGATCCTACGATTTACCCCTATTTTTTCTAGGGGGTACGACTTGCGCAATCTTACCCTACTCACTAGTCTGTCATCGTTTAAAAAATGTTAATTTTCTGAAAAATTTTGAATTCGTTTTAATTTATAACATATATATATATATATTAGGCCCCAATAATAGAGAACTACTCCAAGAATGAGTAGAAGAATTGGTTGGACAGCATTCTAGTATATATATATATATATATATATTAGGCCCCAATAATAGAGAACTACTCCAAGAATGAGTAGAAGAATTGGTTGGACAGCATTCTATGCCCTGTTGGAGGCCTGGGAGTACACAAAGCAAGCAAGAAAGAAAGACATTCGAAGAAGGAATATTCAACTGGACAAATATACATTGAATCTCGCTAATAAAAATAAATATTTTCCAGCTTTGTGAGATTATTTATTGTATTTAATAAATTATGAACCTTACAAGTCGACAGGATTACCAACGACAAAATGCCTAGAAAACGACAAGAAATTGAAGAAAAAGTGCCCACAATGGGGGACATCACCACCCAAGTTTCATGTTCTTCAAAGAGATAGGCAATAAAATCCAATAGAATTATGGATCAGAAGAATCGAACAAATTGTGGAATATTTTTCTTTGGCCGAAAAAAAGAAATTTTTAATGATTGGAAATTACTTAAAAGAAGACGCACTAACTTGGTACATAGAAAATTTAGATATAAATAACTGATCATGCTTAAAAGAAAGTTTTATTAACCAATTCGGATCGGAAATGGACGACTACTAGAATGCCTCAAATATAAATACGACGCAAAAATAGGACTAAAAAATTATTTCGACAAGAAACGGAGACTTGGGGGCGCTAGCCAACTTAAATGAGAAACAAACGATTTCATTAGTAATTCATGGTCTACCAAAATCCCTAACTCAATACTTCGTAGCAACTCGACCACAGACATTCAGTGAGTTCTATAAAATAGCAAAATCCGCAGAACAGTTTTCAGCTAACACGCCGAAAGGGACACCAGCCACTAATAGAATAACACTAAGAAAAATACTCACAACACCATTTCCAATTTATAAAAAAGATGGAAAAGGAAATAGATTCCATTAGGCCTCTGAATGTTTCTACCGACTCAGTATAACGGATGTAGAAAAACTTTAAAAGCGATGAAGATATAAACTAAGTACCCGGCCTACATACACTGACGGAAAAAAAATCCCAACACCAAGAAAAAATTATTGTTTTGCATATTAGAACATAAGTATACATAATATTTTAACAGAGCATTAGCATGTTCTATATATTAATGCTGTATATTAAGGTGTCTTGGATATAGTACAGTACTGAATCATTTTAATATTAGTTTTTAAAGGGTATACTTTAAAGTTTGTAGTGAATGGATTATACGGTTTGTAATTCTGCGCAATTTTGTATAATTGTATATCTTTAGACACGCACAACATTAAAAATAATAGAAGCTGGTGATAAATTTTTGAAATCTGAAATGTATACTTTGACATGGATGAAGTATGATGATAATGATACATTAGTATGTCTCAAATATGTGTGATATTTTTCAATAACATCATTATAGTTTTAATCATCATCATTCTTTTGATTATTTATATATTTTCTAAAGAATCCTACTTATTATAAGACCTTATTCTATACTTATATATAATATTATACTTATTATATATAATAGTTTTTATAAAATGTATGGCTTATTAATAAATTAATTTTCTTTTTGTAAAAGTACAATTTATGTTTAATGAATATACAAAAATATTTTATGGTACAATTGTCGCCTTACCAAGAACGGCGAAGGTGGTACAGATCGAAAGGGGAGGCCGAAACAAGCGAAAAATCCTTAATGGACCAGGGGGCAAAGATCAAACGTTTACGAGATATAGACCCATAAAGTTCTGTTTGTTGCAAATGGTGCATGCGGTTTGACATTGTCTGGCCTCGCTGCGGTCTGCGACGCGACGCGTCCCGTTCCCGTGCTTCATTACCTAAGCCACCTAGATGCCTCTGTATTTCGTAAACGTTTGACCCCTGGTCTATTAGGGATTTTTTGCGTGTTTCGGCCTCCCTTTCGATCTGTACTATATTCGCCGTGCTTCGGTAAGGCGACAATTGTCCTTACCTTTAAATCAATGAATGAACTAACAAGTAAGTATTTTTTGGCTAAAATGGAAATGCTTTATTAAAAAATTTTTATTAAGGATATAAATAATCAATAATTGATTTAATCGAGAACAAGTATACACTCCTAAATACATTTAAAATCTATAAGAAGTTTCATTTAAAAACTATAGACGGAAATATTTATTGATAATATCACTTTGATCAGGGACAATTCATGTCCCTGATCAAAGTGTTCCATGTCAAATTATATTTTTCATTTATTTTATTTAGTATATTAATTTTCGAAAATAATATGTTTTTCATTCTTTCAATTTACTTTTACATTCCATTACTAACAGCCCACCATAACGATAAAAAGTTACGATATTTACATTCTATTGACTGTTTAGGATGCGCCGATATACAAACGAACGGATTTCTTTGCACAAAAATGACGGAAAGACGGTCACGTGATACTGAGCAGCCTATAGCAGAGCTGCGTTGTCGGCAAATGCACTGGCTATTTTCAAAATGGCTACTTTCCCTATCTAGTACTTTAAGAAATATGACACTGTAATAACATCTACAGTTTACCATATGAATTATTATTTATTGCTCTTTTCTAGAAATTACATAAACTATATTTGCTGAATACAGAACAGATTTGATATTTTTTTGTATTCATTTTATTTACAATAAAATTTTTTTGGCATTAGGCTGTCCATGCAGAGGACCGCATGCTGCCCGCGGGCCGCGGTTTGCCCATCCCTACTCTAGTCCATGCTCTAATCAAATCAGCTAAATATGACATATTTTTTAAAATTCTTTTTAGCAGTCTTCAAATCTATTGTGATGTTATGAAAGTTCCTTTGTATAAGTGTTTATGCTTTATTGGAGGTTATTTACTGTACTCAATGTACGCACTAGATAAATAAAGATTATTATTAATAAATCATTAATATTATTGAATTTGCAATTGAGGGATTATTATACGCAATGCAGTGCAAATAAAAACGAAACCTGAATTCATCATGAAACGAAAATCGGCTTAAAATAGGGTTACCATATCTTAAATAGAAAAAAAAAAGATGACAACCTGTACCTTTATGTTTTTGCTATACATCAATATTTTATTTAATTTTGAATTAAAAACCTGCCAAAAATAATATTTATTTATTTTTGGATAAAATAGTTGTTAATATAACATTCTCCTGGATATCTTTTTTTAGTTTGTACCAATTTGTAACCATTTATACTTATGTGTAGATTTAATCTGTTTCAAAAATGAGTTTTTATTAATCAAATATTTCTTTAAAGTCTGTGAACATATTTCTTTCAAATTATACTGCACAAATAAAAGTCCTTCGACAGAGTCGATGGTCAGCTTGTTCCTTTCCTTTACCCACTGGGCCTGTAGCGATGAAAAAATTCGCTCCAAATTTGTATTATGTGGTGAAACAGAGAAGAAAAATTCTGCAAGTTTTCAGTAATTCTGAATGACAAGCAACATTTTCAGAACTTTCGAAATATTTTGTCCACTTCTGGTGCACCATTAAATTCTGAAAATCCACATCATTTATGGAGGCTTCATTGAATTTCTTTAAAACATGAGAAATCTTTAAGACCAGCTATATTAAATTTACATTTATGTCTCGGCATCTTTTAAATTAAAAAATTCTTTCTCAGGAAAATTAAGTTCCTAAAAACACCTTACACCCAAGGTTGCACTGTTGTTCGAAGCATTAAAAAACAGTGATGAAAACTGAAAAATTCAAATTAATAGCCAAGAAGTAGTTTAATTATTTCGCTTCCGTTTTCACGTGGTTCTCTCGAATGATAAGTCAGAATTGATGCATGTATAGCTAGATTTTTCATCAATTTCTTAGATGTAGGAAATAATTATCAAAATTAGCAATAGTATAAAAACACTTTCAGTAGGCAGATGTGCCGAGTGATTTCAAAAAGCCGGACATTCTACTGCATTTTGAAAAATCGGCCCAGAAAGGAATTTACGGTTTAAAAAATGGACATGCCCAGGAAAAAAAAGGCATATGGTAACCCTACTTAAACAGATCAAAATTCTACAGTATCAATTTGTATATAACTTTGTGTTTCACAAAACTATATTTTAAAAAATTTTTATCAAAATACAATATTTATTATTGTAATAAAAATTAGATTTTAAACATTACCGTAGTTGTGATCGAAATTTATTGAGAAAAATGTTTGTATTTGAAGTACTGGTGCGTTATCCCGGTTTCACATATCAAAATACCGAACACCAATACTATATTAAAATTTTGGCTGGTATTGTAAACTCTATTCCAAATGGTGGAAAATGTTTTGGTAAATTTTCATTCAATTTTAATATGATGAATTAATTCGCTATAACAATGAAACATAACAAAATAAAATTATATTCTAAAAAGATCAAATTTTGATTTCTTGGGATTGAATTACTAAAATTAACATTAACATATTTTTAAACATTTAAATTTAAACATTAAGAGATAATTTATATAAATTTATTTAAAAGTAATACATCATATCCGATTCAAAAAAAATGCTTTTTGAACTGATCGATCTCATATGCTAATCAGTTACAGTGATTCTATGTAATTTAACAATTGCTTTTGGCATTTATTAAACAAGATAGTTTATCGTTAGGAAGTGAATAAATTTTGACCAGAAGTGACATAAGTTTAAATGTAAAATAAGCCCCGGGTCACGATATTAATCCATCATTTCAACCTATGATTAATATGTTGGGAATGGATGCAAACAACTACATGCAATATTAAAAATATTTGAAACATTGAATTAAGATCTCAATTAAAATGATATTAATATAATTTATAATAATGGTTATTTTAATTATCCGCTTTACTGAAGAAGCACTATTATAATTTCTAAACATCTTTAAAAAATAAAAATAATAATATATTTTAAAAGGAGATTTAATGCTCTTTGATCTTAGATTATATGAAATATTACTGATAAGTCATTTTATCAGTATAAATATGAAATTCATTAATTTATAGATTCCACATATGGGAATGATAGTGAAATTCAATCGTTTTAGGGTGTTTATTATGACTATAATTATTATAAATACAAATTTCATATTTACAGCGACATAAATTGAATGGACAGTTCAATCTTTTAAGGTAAAAAAAAAGTTACGAAACGTATTTAATTTAATGATTATTTAAAAAATACTAGATTCTAAAGATCGAAAATAATTTCAAATTATAGATATAAAAAATATATCTAGATTTTTAAAGACTATGCATCCATATGCATAGCCATAACTCTTCAGAAAATAAACATAGAGCCTTGAAAATTTGACATCACTTTCCAATTCATAATAATTATTCATTACAGTGTCAAATTATTCATAATCAATTAATCGGATCATTTTGTGAAAATCACAATAATGATATAATTAGGAGCGCACTTACAATATACAGTGCCTATTCACAAAACTTGGATTTCCCTCCATTAATTAATGTTTATGAGCTGCTATTTATTTATGACAATATTAATGTTTTAATGCTTATTTATCAGCTGTCTTTCACTTTATAGTGCATATAGCGTGTGAGATAAATTATGTATTGCAAACTTTTTCTCACAGATTACGCGGCTCTGATTATAATTTATTTCATATTTTAAAATTGCGTAAGTTTTGAATAAAAAGTATATGAAAACTTATTTGAATACACGCTAATAGACAAGGGATCACTTTTCAAATGCTCATTCTAATGTTGATCGTATATATATATGCACAATATATTGCATATATCTCTCGTATTAGTCATTTTCAACATTTAGACTTGGATTTACAATGTCCCGTTAAAGTTTGCTATCTTTAACTACTAGTTATCTTTTTTACAATTGTTAAATAAATGCTAATTAACTTCAATAACCATCAATTATCGTTTATCTAACAATTGTAAAAAAGATAATCGGTGGTTAAAGCTAACAGAAACGTTAACGGGACATTGTGAAATCAGACCTTAAGAAAATTATTTATCTCGTATATCGATCAAATTCGATGAGACTTTTTCAAGCCAAACCCGATAATTTTCTGAAAAATTTTGCTTTAATACAGTAGTTGTTTTAATCAATAAGAAATTCTTTAGAGTTGTTGAATCAAATAGAGCGAAGCGAAATAAGAATACAATTTTCATGTTATGTCAGTCTTATAACAAGCAGTTCCTGAAAGAACTAAAATTCCCTATTTTCTGAATATGTCATTTATTTTTCATTTATATAGCATTTGGATCCATTACCTTTTAGTGTCCAATTTTAACGTTGATTAAACAAACATAGATGTCAGGATGACTGTATGATCGAGGCGAGATGACGTCATCATGTCGGTATTTATTGTTACGTCAACATGATGTCATAAAGTATCTGAATTTTTTTACTTCATTCATTTTTTTGTGATATATTGTGATAACATATAGCTAATATAACACAAAAGTTAGTCTATATGTTACCCCTACACTGCTAACATTTTTTTTACGGCCCCTTTCCAATCACACTGCTAACATTTAGCATCATCTACTGTCAAAATGTAAAATAAAATTAGCAAACCTATGCTCTTTGCATTGCTCGGAAAATCTGGTTTAAATACACTGACGGTATAGGTTTAGTGATTTCTTTCTTAGAAAAGATTTTATAGAGGCTATCAAGAAATTGAAAAAGAAATCAGCCAGTCCTGACGGTGTACCTATTGTTTTCTTTAAAAAGTTATCGCTTGAGATCATTGATCACTTAATTTTTTTTGCAATCAGTATTTGTCAAACCGTTTTTGCCCCAGTCAGTGGTGCGAGTCGCACCTAGTTCCAATATGTAAACCAGAAAAGGATCCAAATCTGGCTAACTCTTATCGACCAGTCGCATTAACTTCCGCATTTTTAAGGATAGCTGAAAAAATGTTGTTGAAAATAATAATTTTCAATGTGAAGAATAGCCTATCCCATCAAAAAACATTTCATGTAAAAAATGTAGCCAAGTCTCGTGCCTCTTTATATAAGTTGGAAATTTTTTGTTTATTATTATCAAGAATAATATTCTTGGTAATATTCTGATCATATCATCAGTAGCCATTCTATATAAGCTAGTCTATTAACTGTATTTTTTTTAAATATATGAATAGTATTCCACTTATAATGCCATAAACTTATGATCACTCACACTTATGGTGAAATCAGCAAATGTTGTAATTAATCAATGCACTCATAATCAGTATGCAACAATCTGATATACTAGAATTGTCTATTTTGTGTCTGTTTTCTTTAGGTTAAGTTAGTTAGATTAAGAGCTGCCATATCCTCATGGTATGTTCTGTATCTGACAGTGACCATTTATAGAGCCCCATCACAGGCAGGCCAACATCCATAATGGAGTCAACCAGATGATTTAAGGATGGAGTTCAATGAGCCAGGCCCAGACCCTTCCTGAAAAACTGGAGGTGTGGGACCAGATCTTCCAAGGTAGCAAGTCAAAGCTTTACCATGTGGCCATCCGACCGACTAGTTCCTTTAGCTTTGGCTTTGTTAAATTTAAGTAATGATACTATATATGGCATTGCAATCAATAAATATAAGGTATTTCTCATTTACAACTACATCAACTTATAATTGAAATTGTTCATGCTGATCCCATCATAAGTCAAGGACTATCTGTATTTCAACATTTAGGAAATTTAAATGCTTAATTTATGAAATTTTGAAATATATTCTGAAATGAAATGTAGCTAATGAATGATTAAATGAATAATTTATGTAGAATGATTGAAGCTGATCTGATATACTTAAAAATATCATTATTTGGACCATATAATTAATAAATATGTTATAAATATACTGCATTTTATTACGTTAATCAAAAGAAATAGAGGATATTACATATAAGGAATACCATAATTTAACTGTATATTTAATAAAATATGATTCCTGTTTTAAAATAAATTTTGTATTAAAGTAATAAAAATTAATAAGAAAATATTATTTGTTTTCTCATAAATTAATCAGTTACCTGACAAGGATCTCTACATTCACAGATTTCACAACCATCCTTATCAACTTCAAATCCAAAAGGGCATCCTAAGCGACATATCATTCCATCACATTTATTAAATGATCTTGCTGCAAAATATTTCTTATTGTTAATGTGATATTAAACAATATTTTACTATAAAAAGTAATCATATAAGTTTGTTCACAAACCCTTTCTACAATTAAAAGAATCTGTTCTTTTATGATCTGATCCAGCTATCTTTATTCCAAAGGTATTTACACACCAACAATTGTTCTTGGTATTACATTGTTTAGGATTATATTTACCATCAGATAAACATTGAGGAATTGGTATAGCTAATGTTTGGTTATTTGAAATTAATTTTATTCCAACATTCTTTAAATGTTCACAAACTAAATAAATAAATAATAAAATTATTAAAATTTAATATATAAACATACATATGTAAAAATAATAAAATTAAAATTTTGTAAAATATATTTTACAAATATTGGATTGAAATTAAGAATTTGTGTAATGCAAATGTTATAAAAATGGTGGATGTTAGTTTTAAAGACTTATTGTATTAACAAAAATCAAATTTAAATGAACAAAAATTTAATAAATATCTGCAGTAGTAGAATAATAATTCATCATCAGTACCAATGTAAAGATGGAATTTATCCATAAGCAGTGTAGACATTTATTAAATGTTTTTTATGCTTCTTTTATAATATTTTATTAAGCTTATAAATTTAGTTTAAACTACCTATTAATAAGAAAAAATAGAAAAAATAAAAGTATTTTCATGGAGGGATATGATCTTTTCTTTTAATTTTGGAAAAAAGGTTTTTCAAAATCATTTAATGAATCATTATTTTTTATACATACAATTATCACAAAATAAAGTAATATCTGATTATTTATTATAAAACCTTACTTGTTGGGATTTTTGGTGGTTTTGGAAGTGGTGAAACACACTTTAATCCACAATGTAAACTTTTGCAGCATTTTTCATTTCCTTCGCAATCTTGATCTGATGTGCAGGATTTGGTATCACAAGATATTTCATCATCATAAGGACAAATACCAGGTTTAGGAGTTGTCAAAACTGTATTGATATATCACCATTAATACAAATACATGATACATATGTTAAAATAAAGCATTTAATAAGCCTACCTTTTCCATTTTTACCACAGGTATACAATTCTTTTGGAGAAAATGCTTTACCAAGTTGAATTCCATTATTATTAACACACCAACATAACTTTCCATCAGGTAGACATTGTTTATATTCAAAGTCACCATCATCCTTACATTGAGGTAACCAGAGAGAAGTTTTTATAGTTTTTAGTGATTTTAAGGCTGCAACTTGCTGAAAACACACTAAAATTATAAAAAAATAAGATTTATAAATAATGTAATAACTTAAATACAATGCTAAATTATGATAAATTAAAAGAGTAAACTTATAAGTTATTTTAATTTTTATTGAGAATAGCTTTATGAGAGTTCATTTCTGTATATATAGTAACAAAAACTTTTCAATCCTGAAACTAGAAAATGTTTAATAAAAGAATACGCACAACTAATATTCTGTGATACAACACACATTTTTCCACATGTTTCTGTCTCACAACACTTTTTAATTCCTTCACAGTCATCATCACTTGAGCATTTTTTACCACATTTACCAGTGTAAGTAAGAGAACATTCTTCTGATTTATCAGTAACTACTGGTAATTCTATAAAAATAAATAAAATATAAATATCATAATATAATTAGTATAATTTTATATATATATTATATCATCACCTTTAAATGGGCAACACACTCCAAAAGTATTATCCATTAAAATGTTACATTTGTAGCCCACGGGACAACGAACTTCATTTGAACTATTACTACATATAAAAGGTTTGTCACTTGCATAATACAAAGGATTTCCTTCAGAACATAATGAATCTAATCTTCTTGAAACTCTACCTGAATTGATGATAAAAAAGATAGATAATAATTTAAATAGAATAATAATTAAAAGATATAATTAATTATATTGTGTTTTAAATATAATTTATATAATTGTAATTGTGTGTATATAATTTATAATAGTATTTACAAAAACAAATTAATTAATCATACAAAAGACAATAAACTCTTAACATTTTCAATGTATAATGCAGACCCTCCAAGGTCTCACACTTCATTTGCTGAACACAATGAGTCAAAATGCTGGACATACAGGTCATTTGCTGGACAAATTGTTTATTTTTCATTTTTTGATGTTTAATCTACGTATGTTCACGAATTTTTTGAATTAGTATGTGCTTTATTATATATCCACATAGTTGATTTACGTTTTGTTAGTGCACTATTGCTAATCTGCATGTTAAAACATGCTTCTTTAGAAAATTTGTTTATCTTTGCACACACTAAGTTTGATAATGTCTTATTGTTCAGTGTGCTCCAGCTGTCTCTCTTGATTCTTTTAATGACAGAAAAAATCCTTTCTGAATCAGCATTTGAATAGAGTAGTGTCAATACTAACATAGCCAGTGGCGTAGCGAGGGGAGGGCAAGGGGGTCTATCATGCCCCGGGCACCACTCGCAGAGGGGCGCCAAATTTTTATTACGAGTATATTCTATATATTATATATGTTTTCCGGGGGCGCCAACCGTACCCCGGGCGCCAGTTATGCTCGCTACACCGCTGAACATAGCAATCCTATTGAGATTTTTGAATTATAGATTCCCAGATGGCTTCAATTATTTTGAAAATAAGAACCATAGCAAATTCATCATTAGTGCATCTACAGTTCTAGAATCACATTTGATGCTCATTTCAATATTGTGCAGAAGTGTCATGATTTTATAGTCAATAAATTCATCATATACTACTTACCCACATCAATGTTAAACTGTATAAGTATAATGTTTGCTAAATATTTTATCAAATTTATTGCCAATAACAAAAAAAAAACAAAACAAAACGGCCTAAAAGCTTGACATTTGACTGTTACGAGCAGGACGGCCGAATTCTTCAAGAAATGCGGGTCTGTCCCGCGAATTGCGTGACACTTGGAGGTCTGATAATGCATAATGAATATTTGCAGTTTAAACTTCAGTTTTTATTAAGAACTTAATGTCTTTTTTATTATTTATCAATATCAGGAAAAAATCAATAAAAATTAATGTATATATTCTATGAATAATGGTACGAGAAAATTAGACAATACATAAAACTTCATTTAATATATTCTAGAGAATCCAAGGAAACTGGATAAATTTTATATTGAAGAGAATCATAGTAAGGATATCCATTTATAATTAAAAATCAAAATTTAATTATATTGAGTGTAAAGAAAACCAAAAAATATTGAATAGAATATTGGACAGTACATTATATATTTGAAACAAATACTTTAATCTTCTTTTAACACTAAAATTAAATGTTACTAAAACTACTTAAAATTCTCTTCTACTCAATGTTTTTGATATAAACAGAATAAAATAATGAAAACTCAGAAGTTCCTACAGCTGGACATTTTTCTTCAGAACATGGAATTTTTTCTACATGGCATGACTCTTTACTTGGACACTTCATTTTCTGTAGGAAATTTTATGAATTTAAATCATATAATTCTGCATAATTATTATTGGTATTTTATTATAATTATCAACTTAATTAAGTTTTGATTGAAAGGATTAAACAAAAAAAAAGTGATTATTTTCTTTTAAAACATACAATGACTAAATTATCTTCATGGATTCCTTATAAACTCAGATAAAATGTTTGATATTTTGACTTTTTACTCTAAAAATAGAACACAATTTGCTTGTTTGACCTAATAATTCAATTAGAAATATGACATGATTTTGATACTCTTAAATCTTCCTAATTTTTTTTTTTTTAGTTCTTGAATCTGCATCATACACATGATTTCTATTATAGGATTAATCCATGTATATTCCTGAAAATCACATCATTTTATATCAAAACAATTATTAATTGTCTGTAATTATTCTGATACTTATAATAAATGCAAAAACAAAGCATCTTTCTTGCTTTAATTAGATGTTATTATTGCATAGACTTAAAATATTCTAAACGTGCTAACATATCTATGCTCAAGATATTCATAAAATAAAGTTGGTTGATTAATTTACTGACAGTTACTCGATTCAAGCTATCGATCAAGTGAAATCGATTACTGTAATCTAATGTAACGAATAATTGATCGACTAATATGGAACATATCAATCAGTTTTACAACTGTTCTGTTATTAATTTAAACCAGAACACGTGCAACACGTCAATCACGTGAGGTCACACTTCAAATATAGTCACGTGGTACGTTCAGTTTCAATTCGTCGATCATGATGAAAACGTCATCGATTATATTTCATAATCTAAAAATTTATATTAGCTAAAAACTTAATGAAAAATAAAATAAAATAATAATAAATGTGATTGCAGTCAAAATTAGAAGTTTTATACGTAAAAATTATATCAAGTGTTTATTTATTTTTCACTGAAAACTGTTTATCATTCTAGAAAGTCCAACATTCCGGCATGTTACTAAATATGGACTTTAGTTTTAGTGCTATTGAAACATTAACATAAAAAATAGTTTTAGTGCATAAGGAACATTAACATAAAAAAAAACATTATACAGTATTTCATATTTGGTCGAAATCAGTTGAGCGATGCCATCAGTACAATTTTTCACGTTGAAAGAACTCCTCTTATATCAATATTTTGAAAAAATTGAGTTAAAATTTTCAAAATTGCTTAGGTAATACAGGAAACACCTAGACACAAATTTAGTGGAAAACGATTGAAAGATGCGCCCTAAAGACAGGTTACAGCCTGAGAATTAGGTCAGAATAAAAGGTGTATCCCCTTTTCATTTTGACCCAAATATCTGAAGACCTTAAACACTATGAATAGTGACGTAACCAGCTTTTTTTCGGGTGGGCCACACCAATGTGAAAGAACATTCTCCTGTATGCGCTTTATTAAATCGTATTTACGTAACAGAATGCTAAATGATCGGTTAAGAAATTTAGCAAGCATGTTCATCGAGAGAAAAATCGCAAAAGCTCTTACATTCTCGTGCTGCGTAATTGCCAAGTCACCAGTGACGTAACCAGGATTTTTTTTTGGGTGGGCCAAGGGTGGGCCACACCGATGTGAAAGAACATTCTCCCGTATGAGCTTTATTAAATCGTATTTACGTAACAGAATGCTTGATGATCGGTTAAGAAATTTAGCAAGCATGTTCATCGAGAGAAAAATCGCAAAAGCTCTCGATTTGGACAAAGTAATCGATCGTTTTGATCATTAAGTAAAAATCACCGCTTAATTTTGTATTGAGCTGATATCAAATAAATACTTATATTTACCAGTATTTTGATCAAAAATATTTTAAAAATTGTTTTTATGTTCAGAAAGTAGACTTTATCATTTATAAATTTATACATATTTTTAATTGAAAAATTTTCTTCCTTTATCATTAATCAAAAATTGTTTAACTTCCTCATCAAATTTTTCTGAATCAATATCAGTCTCATAAATTTGTAAGTTGAATTTAAAAACAATGCTTTAGCATCCACCGATGAGCTATTTATTTTAGATGTACACAGTGACGTAACCAGTTTTTTTTTTGGGTGGGCCACACCGATGTGAAAGAACATTCTCCTGTATGAGCTTTATTAAATCGTATTTACGTAACAGACTGGAAGATCGGTTAAGCAATTTAGCAATCATGTTCATCGAGAGAAAAATCGCAAAAGCTCTCGATTAGCTTTATTAAATCGTATTTACGTAACAGAATGCTTGATTATCAATTTAGCAATCATGTTCATCCAGAGAAAAATCGCAAAAGCTCTCGATTTGGACAAAGTAATCGATCGTTTTGCATCATAGTAAAAATCACGGTATAATTTTATATTGAGCTGATCGTCTACTAAATTATAAAAACTTTCAAATAGATGATTATATTCTCTCAGATTTTAAAACGCTTATGTCATTTATAAATGATTTCATGACAAACGAAATTATTGTATAATTTTTGACCTTAATATCTGTTTATATACATATAATATACGAATAATAATTTATTAAGTAATGGTATGTATATTCTGTATTATTTGTTGAATAATGTATTATTGTTTGTTTTTTGAAATATTATGATTTGCTTTATTATTGAATGTTTATTTTGTAAGTGCCAATCAATGTTTGCTGTATGCAATATTTGGTTGTAGTGGTAAATAAATAAATAAATAAAATATCTCACGAACGATATACTGTATCTGGCGGCGGCCACTTATAGAGCCCATCACAGGCTGACCAACATCCATGATGGGATCAACCGGATGGTTGAAGGATGGGGTTTAACTGGCCGGGCCGATCGGCCAGGTTAGCTGCGTGGAAATGCTTTGGCTTTCCACTCTGAAGGACCCTAGTTCGAGTCTCGGGTCCCACCCCTTGAAAATATTTATCATAGGGTCCGGGCCCGGCCCGTCGATCCCCGTCCTCTACATTCCGGCTGACCCCTCCGCAGAGATGGGCAGCCTGTGGAAGGGCTTGTTTCGCCCCGCCACTTAGTGCTTTTCCTGAATGGAAAATGGCGTCATCTGTTGACAAAAAAAGGGCCAGGCCAGGACCTCTCCTGAAAAACAGAAGCTGTAGGACTCGGATTTGAACCCGGATCCTGCAGGGGATACGCTACAACTTTACCACGTGGCCATCCGGCCGACGTTTTTCGTTATAAAGTGAATAAATTTTCATCAGAAGTGTTAAAAAGTTATCATAAAGAAGTATATACAATACTTTTTGATAATGACTTTTTAGCTTAACAAAACTGTTGAATAACAACATTGTTGAGGAGGCAGCGAAGAAATGCTTCGGCTTCCATTCTAGAGCCAGGTTCAATTCTCGGGTTCCTTTTTTTGGAAATTTCTTTCATTGGGTTTGGGTCCGACCCATCGATCCTCATCCTATACAAACCGGCTGACCCTTCCGCAGGGATAAGCAGCCTATCATAGGGTTTTGGAGCCTCGTTACTTAATAATCACCAAAACATTCTTGATTACCTCTAATTGGAAAATAGCGTCATCTGTTGACAAAAAATACCTCTCGAGATACGTCAATTTTTAATATCAATATTCCGAAAAGAGTGATTCATCCATTTAAACAATTTCAGTCGTCCACAAACTGCAAAGTAAATATCTATTGTTTTCAAATTATTTTATTCTGTGATAATATAAAAATTTTGATGTATTGTATTATTTATAAATGTGAAATTATTTTAAAAATTTATTGATTACTAAAAATATTTAAATTACAAGTATCAATTTTAATTTAACACAATTAAAAATTGATTCCGAACAAATTGAACTTTAATTAATATTTCGAGTAAAAATTTCTTCATTTTGGTAGACTTTCACTATCCAAAATCACTTTTATTATATTTTTAATTGAAAAAACTAAACTGAACTATTTATTTCGGATCTAAATTGTTGGAATCTTTTTTAAAATTTGTTCTAATTTAAGAGGAAGAATACTAGAAAAATAAGAGAATTATGTAATAACTGGTTTATAAGCTGTGTACGAGAGGTTGAGGGCTAGACCACGTATTAAAGCATTTGCTTATTCTCTTGGATTGGATTCAGTTCTGGGTCCCACATCTCTATTTTTCAGAAGGGGCCCCTTCTGAAAAATAGAGATGGGACCTGGCTGGTTGAACTCATCCTCTACTTGATGTCAGACCCCACCAGGGGTATGGGCGGTCCATGATAGGCACTGCAATCCCATCCCCTTAATATCCACCGAGTGGAAACGGAGTAAAACCAGTACAGGAAAAATGTGTATAAGTATGTACAGTAATATCTCGACTTACGTAAATTCGGAGATATGTAACTTTTCATCCTGCATCCTCGCTCACTTGTTCGTTTCACAATTACATAGGGTATATATATATATATGTATGTGCATATTTTATTTGCTGGTTTGTTGATTAAGAGTCTTTAATTACAACTACATATTATACACTTTTATATAGGTTGATAATCAAAAATTCGGCAACCTCGAGACCCGAGGATTACCGGATTTTCGAAAATTCCGGATTTTTGATGTGTATATATGCTGTACATATTTAACAGAAAGGAACTGCTTGTACAGTGCTTTAAAGAAATAAAATTAAACACTAAATGAAAAGCAAATGAAATTTTAAAATGTTTAATAACTATATAAAAGATTGTAGTTTTACAGAGACTTAATTCAATTAAATAAAATAGTTCCTCAGAATTTTACTTCAACTAAGTAAAATAGTTCTACAGAATTTTAATTCGTTATTGTATCCTCGAAAAAAGTTAAAAAGATTTTATATAATGCCAATAAGCAAAAAAAGCTAGAAAAAATTCCAACATGTTCAAAATGTTCTAACGCTAACCATGTCTTAAAAAAGCCAAAAGAGAGCTCATTTGGCGTCAAAAAAGCTAATCTGGCAACCTTGGTTGCAAGCGTGACCAAACATTTGATTCTGGAGTACAGGGCAGGGCCGTCAACACATAAACGGCGCCTCCAGAAAATAATGGCGCGCCAACACAGTAAATTTAAAAATGTGCTCCGACATTCATGCCGAAAAACTGATGGAACTGGAATATCGATTGCCGGATTTTTTATTATCAACCTGCAATTTGTTGCTTTCTTGGTAATAAAGAACTAGTTAAGAATCTAATACATATGTGTCTGAAATTAGATTTGGGAATCTGTAGGTACCCCGACTTACGTAATTTTCGACTTCCGTTATGCTTCCCGGTCCCACCTATTACGTAACTTCGGTTAGGTTAGGTTAGGTTAGTTTTATTACGCCGCCATATCCTCATGGGATATCGCCATTTATAGCTCCCATCACAGGCTGGCCAGCACCCATGATGGGGTTCATATCCTCATGGGATATTCTGTATCTGGCGGCGGCCATTTATAGCTCCCATCACAAACTACCCAGTACCCATGATGGGGTCAACCGAAGGATGGAGTTCAACAGGCCGGGCCCGGACCCCTCCTGAAAAATTGGTGGTGTGTTGACTCGGATTTGAACCCGGATCCTCCAGGGTGGTAAGCCGAAGCTTTCCCAAGTAAGCCGAAGCTTTACCACGCTGCCCGGATCCCTCCTGAAAAATTGGAGGTGTGGGACCCGGATTTGAAACAGACCCCTCCTGAAAAACTGGAGGTGTGGGACCCGGATTTGAACCCGCTCCAGGGTGGTAAGCCAAAGCTTTACCACGCGGCCATCCGGCCGACACTCCTGAAAAATTGGAGGTGTGGGACCCGGATTTGAACCCGGATCCTCCCAGGGGTGGTAAGGCCGAAGCTTTCCCACGTGGCCATCCGGCCGACACGTAACTTCGGGTATTACTGTATACATACATGTACAGTCGGTTCTAAAATGTATTGCAGGTAGCAGGAAACAGTTCGGCATTCGCATGGTCCTCCTACATGGCACGCCAATAGCATTACAACTCGGCCATCCGGCCGCCGCCGGATTATGAGGTATTTAATGTATTCGGTTGTAAATTTTCATTTTTACAAAATTCAAGGCTTCACGCCAATAGCATTACAGCTCGGCCATCCGGCAGCCGCCGGATTATGAGGTGTTTAATGTATTCGGTTGTAAATTTTCATTTTTACAAATTCAAGGCTTCTTGGGTTATGTGGAGTTGAACTCTTGCGGTTTTCAATTTTACGCTTCGGGTTATATATTCAGGGTGGGCCAGCACATGGGCCAGAACATTCAATGCATGGGCCATGGCCCACCTAGGCCCACCCGTAGTTACGTCCCTGACTATGAAACATTAATGTTTTAAACTTTATCCGAATGAATTCATTGATGCATTCTGTAGAGTGTCTGCAAAGAAAGAGGAGAAGAATCGCACTTTTTTTAAATCAACATTTTTGTGTTATATTTCCATTTTATTAATTGTATTAGGAGCGTCAAATTTGGCATACTAGGTCAAAAGGAATACTTCTCTTCGATATGTCAGTCATATTATTAATTAATCTAGAACGATTAAGTTACAGCGAATTCAATTTGTATTGTTACGATTCTTCTAATAAAAGAAAATACTACTGTACTTGCCTTTGGATCACTGCTGTGCTCATGATTATCAAAAATATATCATAGTTTATTACTAAAAATATAGGCATTTCAACAGTGGCGCGTTATGGCTTCATGAGGCCCCGGGCAAATTTGAATTTGGGGGTTCATGTACAGAGTTGAATTTTTCTTCGAGGGAAATTCCATGCCTCCGGTACAGGGCCGCCGAGAGAAATTTTCAGTCCCGTGACAAGTCTGTGGTCTGGGCCCCACTTAAAATAGCCATATAAAGCATCACTTTGATTTAATAAAAAAAAGCCATATAAAACATTAAGCATTTATTTAAAAAATGCTAGCAATAAATTCAAAATTCCATATAATATACACACTATGTTATACATAAAAAAGTTTATTTTGGTACGACTGCTTTGGGTACTCTGTCGGCAGCCTGCGAACTATCAGACACGTTATATGACACTTCAGGCCCGACAGTCGGGCCCTTTTCGGTGCAGGCCCATGAAAAAAGTAATGGATTTCACCCCCTCTCGGCAGCGCTGCTCCGATATAATCTAACCATGTGAAATGTGATATAGGATTAATTGATAACATATAATAGTTATAGTGTAAAGTTGTATACACTGTAGAAAATGGGGATTTCTATACAAATGTTAACCTCGATTTTTATTTACAATGTATATTTATAGAATCAATCTACCGTGTAAAACAAAGAATAGATATATTATACTTATTATACTTTACTTATTACTGTATAAGTAAAATTTTCTCGAGGTGATATTTTTTTGTCAACAGATATCGCCACTTTCCATTTATGTAAAGTATTAAGTGAGGGGGCGAAACAAGCCTTTCTACAACCCTTGTAGAAAAATCTGTCGGATTTTGGAGAACGAAGATCAACGGGTCATCGGCGCTCAGACACCACGAATAAATTTTCCAAGAATTCTCGGGTCCCATGCTTTCCACCCTGGACAATCGAATCCATGTTCTCCAGGCATTTCCCACGGCCAGTTGCTTAATTAATTAATACATTAATTAAAAATTAAAGAATTTCCAAAAATGTAAAATTTTTTCATTCTGCATCATTATGAAGTCAAAATGTGAGTTGGCCGGATTGATCGCGTGGAAACGCTTCGGCTATACACTCTGGAAGATCTGTATTCTATTCTTAGGTCCCAGCCCTTGGAAATATTTCCCAAGGTATCCGGGTCCGGCCCATCAATCCCCGTTCTCCACAATCCGGCCTACTCTTCTCCAAATTTAGATGGTCTGTACGGGCTTGAATTCGCCCCGTGACGAATAGTCGGGAAGTAGCATCATCTGTTTACTAAAAACATCATTTGTCATCGATCTAATGATAATAATAGGATTTACATAAAAAACCAAAAATACGCTCATCATTTATTACATTGTAAATGTTTATTTGTTTTTTGATGGGTGCAGAATTGTTTTATTATGCAAATGTTTTAATAATTTAAGAATGAAAGTATGGTATGAATTTTCGTGTTTGGAAATCATTCATGGTAATAGACCATCGTACATGCAAAATTTCTCCACTTGCGGCGCCACCTACGTCGTTGGTATAGCTTAGGCTTAGCATCCAGCTGTTACATAGCTTTTCGCTCTCAGTTTGCGTTTGTCTTTTTATTTTTCAGCATTGTTAAGCTAATTCATTATGGACTTTAGCAAATTGATTGTTTCGGAACTTAAGAGACAATAAAAAAATATTGGAACAAAAAAAAACAAAACCAGAACTCGGACAAAAGCCGAGTTAACTGAAAATTAAGTGATATTAAGCCATGCTTATTATAAACTTGCATAAATCACATTGTAAGAATGTCACGAGTAGACTATATGTATTATAGATCCTTCGTAGTAAAAAAATTACTTCTTGAGATCTTATAGCAGGATCACGAATGTTGTATATAACTTTTATTAGCTATTATTATTTTTATTTAGATAACAATTTTTATGTTTTGTTTGTGGAAAGTATTTCTTAATTGGGCCATGATTTTATTCATATACCATACTTGTAAAAGAAAATCACAAATATGTCAGAATCTTTGATAATTTTAGGAAAATTGATATTAATGCGGCTGCCATTTCTCATCGAGAACGCTTATGATGCATCAGATACTTGTCATATTAACCTTTTAAATTTGTTTACAGTTCTGTTAACTTTTCTATAAATTATTTGATTGCAGAAAAGAAGCATTATTACCTTAATAAGCGACACGAATATTATAATCAAATACAATTACAATTATGGATTATAAAACTTTTAAGTTTGTGACTTTGTTGTGTGGAATCCATATAGAATTTATATTGAAAATATTGTTAAGGACCAAACTTATTGCCAGAAGATTTTAGAGCGAGCAGATTTGTAGTATAAGTGTGTTTTTGCATCAAAATATTAATATATGTCTTTAATTATTAATAATGCTATATCAATCATCAAAATTATGATTTGTAGAAATGTATAACTGATTAGAAACTAGTGTCTCCCTGTTCAATGTTGTGTCCGTTCACACAATTTTTATTTATTTTTTTTAATAAAGATATTGAATTAAAAAATGAAGAATAAAGAAAAAAGTATGCTGAAATTAGTTAAACTATATTTTTATTGTTTTTGTTATATTTTATTCAAACCAACATTTGTACTTAACTCATTACATTTTGAATTTGTATAATTTAAATTGACTATACATATTTTTGATATACATATTGTCATTTTTTTATGTAACACTACAATTTTATATTGCATTAAAGAGATAATTATAGCAAAGCTTCATACATAAACACTTTGTTTGTTAAAGTTTAGAAAATAAAAGCAGTTGTCACCTAAAAAAAAATTATTAATAATTTTCAAAAATAATAAATTTAATTTTTTTTAAAGTATTTGAACTACTTTTAACTTGGACAGATTCTAAAACATTGTAATTATTAAAAAGCGTAAAAAGATGAATTTTTAAATATGTTGCTGCTGTTTTCTTCCCAAGAAGAAATAGTAAATAGACATACTGTATATATATATTTATTGCAAGCTGCAAAGTATGACATGCTTCGATACGGTCTTTCCTGATTTAATAGCAATACTCCGTGTTTTTTTATATTGCTTTCTTTAGGGAATGAATGAAACTTAAGTCCCTTAAGTCCTTTATTTCTTTGTGTGTTGCTATTACATTGAGGAACGCAGCAATTATACGGTATGTGCGCTTCTCTATGATGACAGCTGACTTCTAAGCCTAACTAATACCAACGACGGAGTGCTACTGCCTACAGTGCAGATGGTCTATTACTTGCAGTCGGACATTTTTCTAATATTTATTATACTTGATAACAATATCCAATCGTATTTGGAAAATTTTATTAGTCTGTATTTCCTCCAACAATTTATTAAATAATTTATAAAAGTTATTTTTTGAATTAATTTTTGATATAATAACTGGCTTAATCTTTATTAGTTATTTGGTTTAATCTTTTGTATCGCCTATTAGAATAATTTTTAATGGAGAGAAATTTGTAATTATTTTCTATAGGAACTTATATCTTTGAAATTAGTATGAAAATCCCTGCAGTTTCTTAATTGTTTTGGAAAGTTTAGTTAGCTTATAATAATATAATGTGTAAGAAGACCAACGTTTTGTTTCCATTTTCTAAAACTCGAATCAAAATTGAATATTTTTGTTTGAAGAAAGGTTTTGTGTAACGTACAAAGAATATAACATAATGAAGAACATCGAAATAATCATTTCACGATTTATAATTTTTAAAAATAAGGTTACATTTAGACATCTCGAATTTTCTAGGTAAGATGCCAGTATGTTTTTATATATGCTAAAATAATCGATAAAATTGGTTAAATTTATATATAAATATAGATTAATTTGTCCGAATAAATGTCATTTTTCATGAGGATTACTATAGATGCTATTACTCATTACTAAGTATCCTGTATGGAATTATATATTTCTGTGAAATTTTGTAACAATATATGCCTTATGTTCTCACATCTTTCGTAACATGTTTCATATTTATTCGCATCAAAGACTTCGATTCGAAATTTTGAAGGTTATTTTTAGCATTTATGCTATAAAAATACCGTAAATGCAAAAATTTAAATACAAAAATCTAACCTCAAAGAAAAAGTGGCATCTTTCCCGTGGATCGGGATGAGATGAAACTTTTACTCATGTAACCTAACATGGTCAAACTGTCAGTACAGACAACGTATTCTTCACATTTTCTATTAAACATTATATCAAGTTTCTCTGACGTGAGTTGATACCATGACAATCAATATACATATTTACTTTAAAAGATGACTGCGATAATTTTTAGACGAAAATTTTAACAGATTTTTATTTAAATTCTAATAAATTCTCTGAAGTTTTTCAACAGAAAAGATGGTAAAAGTGATCGCATACCATATTTTAATTTTAGCTGTTTATAGTAAGAAGTTGAGAACAAGCTTGATTGTTGAAATACTAACAAACTGGAGAAAAATGGGCTACTTCTCCCGATTACTATCTTATCACGATTCACCCTATATTGCATATTGATCATATTTATGATGTTTCCGAATACGAAAATTGCAAAAATACTGTATAAGTTTATTTTGTATTTATACTTTGGCTACTTTGGCAAACTAATAAATTCCAAATCGATCATATAAATGAATCTGTTCATAAATTTATCAAAAAATATACCACCATATTTACAGCATAATTTTTTTTCTTTGGCTAATTCCTTCATGGTTTAAAGAAGGAAATCGAAGAGAAAAAAATTCACATAATTTTCCTTTGATGATTCTAGTAAAGTGTTAATAATATCTTAGGTTTTTACACCACTTTCCAATCGTGGTCAAATTACTAACGAGTAAATATCGGGCACTAAAGATCCTACCACGGATTGCCCACAGCTAGTGACGGCCAGTCGAATATTAATGTAGAGCGTGATGAGTCTAATCAAGATCTCAAGAAAATTTTATGAATGTAAGATCCAATTTGTTTCTAATTCTTTATGTGGAAAGCCAAACTGTTTCTATATGGCCAATGTGATTTTCGAACTACCCTCAGCTACATGAATAAAGCATTCGCTTGGCATTTAGATTGTGTTCAATTAGGGATTCACATTTCAGATTTTACCACTAGAATTCGGGCTTAGCCGTAACCCGCATCTTTCATCTGACTGCTGACATCGACTTCAACAAAGTATGAATGACTTACAATGAATGCTGAAATCTATACATATTATAAATCTGAAATGCCTGAGCGCGCGTGTATGAATGGAGTTTTATGAAACAACTTTTGTTCGTTAGAGGATTTAGGCAGAGAGGCCTGAAGATAGGTATTGATTATTAGAAATTTGTTTTTTTAATTATAATTGGCGTAAATTACTAGATAAAGATCAAAGATGGAAGATCAACGTTATTTGAACTATCTCATTGGGTTACAGTGACCACGTGACATGTTAGCTAGTCGATATCATTGGATTACTACGATCTTATCTTTGGTAACTGAGCGGTCTCATTGGATCATAATGGACGTGATTCTTGAACGTGACCATTATAACCTAATGAGACTGCTTTTAATGGTGGATATCGAGTATTGAATATTATTTCGTTAAATTATTGAACATAAGATTTCATATTAAAAAGTTTTTAACATTTTTTTAAATATTTTTCTGATTTTCTATTGATTATAGCTTACATTACTTTATTTAGCCTAATATACTAAGTTAAACTTTGATTGGCTTAATGACCACGTGGTACTTATGCTTAAACTTTGATTAGGCTTAACGACCACCTGTTATTCGCAGATATGATTATTAGAGATATTTAATCTATATTGTATATATATTATATATACTCGTATATATATAAATCTGGTAATTGTGCAGAATCGCTACTTTTGCCGTAGGAGCTAAAATTTGGTCACTGGACCGGAAATGACGTCATCGGGGG
>AYEL01087040.1:0-20852 GCA_000484575.1 Olivierus martensii
CTATACATTATTTATAGATATATTTGAAATATATAAAATTTCAAAATTTAATTGAATTTAATTTTAAAATATTAGAAATACTTTTAAATGAGAGTCACTTTTCATAAATTTTATATGATTTCAAATCAGTCAATGAACTCATTTAAAATCCTGTATGTATTTTATATGTGGATTATTAGATTTTCTGTTGCTTATAGTGAGAATCCAAGTGGAACATTGATGCTTAATTAAAAATTTTTTATGCATTTAAAAATAATGACAGTTCTTATCAACTCTCATCAAAGCAAACTTTTTTACATTAACAAATTTATCACTTTATAATTTGTTTATATAAAAAACTAAAACTGATTTGAGCTTTGACTGCAATAGATTGTCACCTGAGGGTGGATCTTTAAAAAATTCACCTTGACTTAGCTTGAAGTGAATTTTCAAAAAATTTACCTGTAGGTTATGTTAAAGTTCATTCTATTTGAAGTTTAATTTTTGATATGATGTAAAAAATTTTTCAGTTTTATAATTTGCTACAATATATCTTTTTTTATATATAGGATTATAAATATTATTTAATGATAAAACCAAAATTAATAGAAATTTAATCTTGTCGCCTTCTTTTTTTATTTAGTCAGTACTATTATAAATGATGTAAATTTTTATTAAATATTTTTAGGATTCTTTAATTGAGAAGGTTAAAGGTACATGTGTAAGAGATACAGAAGTAGTAGAAACTGAGGAACCAGATATTGAAGACATAGAATAATTTGAGAAAAATGCCCAAAAAGTTGGAGTATGTTATATGAAATTCTTCAAAATAAATATTAAAATGGAATAATTGAAGATTTATTTGTAAAAAGTAATAAAATAAAAAGTATATAAAAAATATCGAGTCATCTCAATGGACAAAAAATAATTCTAAAATTAAACCTTTCAATATGTAAATATATAGAGTAAAAAAATAGTACCATTTTATTTTTTTATTTTTTTAATAAACAAATTAATAAACTTTTAAAATATCTTTCATAGAAAAAGAAAAAGCTTTTAAAATTCTTTATTATAACCATCTATGTTATAACTCAGAAACATCAACCAATTTATTTTTTAGAATTAAAAATTCTTTTAGTCATGATGATAAATTATTATAATTTTATTAATTATAACTAATTTAATTGATTTAAATTGGTAGAATTAACTGAAAAATGATATTAAATTTTGCTATAATTATGACAAAATCATGTGTTTGCTTTATAAAGAAATTAGCCGTTGCTTAGTAATTCAGGTATATAATATAATTTATGACAACTATTATGCCAATAAGGTATTGGCATCTTGCTAATAATGAAACAAAAAATTAATTATTTCATGTGAATTTATATTGATAGATTATATTAATATGAATTAAGGTGCCAATCACATAGAAGATACTTTTGGCGGTGGCAATTTTAAAGCTTAAAGCTCGTTCACATTAGTCAAATTACTTGTAATCATGTTTGCGCTAAGAAACTTGAAAAGATTTTGCTAATGTGAAAATTTTACTCGAATTCAAATAAAATGGAAAAACTTTTTTCAAGTTTAAAAACCTTTCCATTTTATTTGAATTCGAGTAATACAAATAAGCTTACGCTTGTTCAACTTTTTTACTTTTCTTGAAAGATACAGTAAAACTTCGATTTTACGGACACCATCCAAAAAAATAAAATAAATAATATTAATACAATATTTGCATATATAATAAATTATTTTTGTTTGATAAAATATTATTAATTTTATCTTGTAGTTATTACCTTAATAAATTATTCAACATAATTTAAATAAATTTAAAAAAAATCTTACAAATAAATTTTTATATTGTACTTTAATTTTTAATTGATATTATTATACACTGCACTATACTTGATTGTTTGCAGATATATATGTATATATAATATGTTAATGAAATTTAATATAAATTTTTTATTTTTTTAAATAATCTTGATGATGTGATATTTAATAAATTATGTAATTGAAATAAATTAATATTTTATTATTAATATTTATTAATAGTCTTTAATTTTGTCATCATTACGAGTGTAAATGCTAAATCTGCAGTTGCAGAATAAATTCAATATAATTTTAATTTTTACTAAATAAAACATTAAATAATTTCCATTTCAAACTATACAAATTAAAATTTTGATAAAATTTTTATATCTTTTTTATTTTTGATTGCATAGAAGTTATTTGTGTTTATATAAATATAAAATATGTGTTATTTAAGAAAAAAATTATTTTCTTAAAATGAAATTCCAATTATTAGTTTTTGAATGTTTAAATACTAAATTGAATTTTAAAATATTAATGAATTGATTAAGCTTGAATTCTGAAATGAAATTTTCTGAATTGTTTCCATGCTTAGTATTTTTCTCTTTTTTTTTTTAATATTAAATTCTCTTTCAGGTAAAATATGTGATTGCATATTTGATTCAAAAATTCTAATAATTCCATAAAATGGCTGAACGTTCACCGGCACCCACACAAGCACGTTGCTTCTACGGTTTCATGCTGTATTTGGGATCGTATGCAGTTCTCACACTTTACCTAGTTTGGGCTTATGTGCCTACTGAATGGTTACACGCAATTGGATTAAAATACTGGCCCCAAAAATATTGGGCAATTGCAATTCCAGTCTATGTTTGTATTGGCATATTTATATTTGCAGTGTTCCTTTATCCTGGAATTAATTATTTACTCACTCCCTCCTTCAGTTCTGTGAGAACTATTATTGATAAACATACTATACCAGTAAGAAGTATGAAAAACAATGGAGGCATTCCTCCAATCTCTGATATCTCTATATCAGAAGTCTGTAAAATATTATATTTAAAAGATAAACATCAGATTTAAAATTTAATAATAATTTATTATTAAAATATATTAATAGAAGTAATTAAAGCTATTTTAATATTAAAAACATGCATTTTCTTAATAAAAAATGGCATTTTACAATTAAAAACATTTACATGTTTTAATTCTAAACTAAATTTTTATTTTTTTGACAAACAGTATTATAAATATTTATCTTTTTTTTAATAAATTTCATTTACATTGTTAATGTAAATAAATGCTATTTATATTTTCTTTTTTTGTATTCAAAATAAGTTTATTTCTGTGTGTTAAGAACATTTTGAAGTATATAAAACAAATTTTCGCAACAACTTAACTTATTAATAAATGTAAATAATTAAACTGATAAAAGATATGTTGAAGATTTGTTTTAATAAGTATTCTGTTCATTTAACTGAATATGTCTGAAATAAAACTAAAGAAAATTATGTAAAAAGCAAAGTAATTTATTGCTTTCGGATGTGATTGACGCTACATTAAAAAGACATAATTTATTATTGTAGTTTATTTATGATGATTAATAAATTTTTTATTCTGTTATATAAATTTTGTGTGTGGAGTAGATTCACAAAATAAAATTTAATTTTGCTTTTAATTTGATTTTTAGATGTTCATTTCAAAACTGCAAACTACTAAATCACTTCATTAATGTAAATAAAGAATTTTAAGATAAAATATTTCATTTTTTTTCTAGATGATGATATTACTATTACTCTCATAACTGTTTTTCTTTTTCTAAAGTAAGTAAATTAAATATTATAGTTATTAAAAAAATTAATTGATGATTACTGTAATTTTAAAACAAGTGTTTTGCTGTTATTGACTCTTATCCAAATTTAATAATAATGTTGCTCCAAAAATCAATAAATTCAGTATTTGTTCCAATTAAAAATACTCCTTATTTATACAAAATAAGTCAAATATAAACTTTTAGATAATTTTTTAAATATCATATATACAGTTCATATATAAAACTACAATTTTATAACTCTGTGGGAAAAGGATATTATTCTGATGATATCTCACAAGTCAAAAGTGACAGGTTGTCCTGCAGACAGACAGTTTCTTTTAAAAGCGGTTCCCCTTCAATGCTAAACTCGATATTCAAGGAAAGCGCACCGATATTCACAAACAGGAACATCTTTAGCTTTCAGCAGAAATAGTGAGATGTTCATGGCCAATTCTCAAGCGTGCAAGGACATACATAGCACGAATTGGAGCCATATCTTCAGATGACAACCTTATACATATGTTATCTCACTCCATTTATACTAGTTTTTGGTATAATTTACAGAATTTAATTTAATTCTGCTAGTCATACGGGTTTAAATAATTCAAAAAAAGGAAACAAATCACCTTTATTTATTTATAATCTTTTCGTACAGTTAATCAAGTTTTAGATACAAGGCGAAAATTACAAAGATTGTCGCATTTTTTTAAACAATTTTCTGTTTTTTTTTTTTTTTGTACTAAATAAGATAAATCTGCATCAATAATATATAATATAACCTGTATATTTGTAATCGGATTGTATAGTATGCCTTATGTGCATTTCTCTACATTTTAATAATAAAGTTTTTACAATGTCCCTCTTATTTAATAGTTAATTCTATTATGTGCTATGTAATTCTCACTGATCATAATACATTGGAGCAGGGAAAATATATCAACAGTGCGACATGAAAATAGCAATTATGTTTCCGCGTGTGTACTATCCAAGGACTTGTCCTTAACTAGTTTATGATAGCACAATAAAAAATAAGTGTTTTAAGTAATTTTTCTGACGATGGATCAAAGATTCATCTCCTTAAGTTGAATTTTAAATGACCTCGAAAAAAAATATGTCGAAATTTGATATTCTATAATTATGGTTGATAAATATTTTGAAGGATTTTTTTGATGTTACCTATACGTATCGCTGAAACACCTGCTATATATGTGTCAACTGATCGTAGATCACTAGCATCTGATAAACTTAGTAAAAATTATTATAATTATGTTAACTGTGACGTATCAAAAGATAGATTTTTGTACGTTTATCAGGATGTTAAGTCGGCCGGAATATTAAATCTGCTAAAAACATCTGTGTTTTATAAAGCTTCATTCAAAGTCGTGATTCGAATTGGATTCTTCAATAAAAGAAGAATGAATAAAAATTGATAAACAGCAGAACACTGTTGTTTCTATCATACAATAAAATCCACAAAAAAAAATAATAATAAACAAATGTATAATTTGTAGATAGAAAAAGAACATAAACATATCCTTGTTACTTTAATAAGTTTTTTAGCCGGGAAATTTATGTAAAAATCTTATTCTTGAACTCATTTTACTATCTAATTATTATTTATTACTCTCTGTGGTAACATGATCTACATTTGTGCATTATTCTTTATCAGTAATTACCGGATGTCACAATCTACGACTTATTATCCAATTTACCTTATTATAATTTATAATCTACACATTTTTATTACTGACGAAACAAGAAACAAAGTAATTCATCATAAGTTCGGGTTTTTGTTGTAACGTCGTTTCTTACAACCGCAAAACATTTAAAAGATTTTCGAAAAATTAAATGATAGTTTCCCGATCAGAATTCAACCTTCTTCGGCTGCTGTTCCTCTTTTTTTTTGGATATTTTAAAGGAACATGACACGTAGTGACGTCCATTATGCGGTTAAAATTACAAACCTAGACGAGGGTGGATTTACACAGACATCATCGTGACTCTTTACATCAGATATGTGATAATGCCTGAAGACTTTTCGTGTTCTGACGCCATCCAGCCTACTTAATAAATACCGCATCCTACGCTCTTAAAGACTTTATAGTTCTTTACAGGTTATTGAAATGAAAACCACATTCCCCACATATTAACAAAAATTTACACATAGTAACATTCAAGCTATACTGCGCTATGAATCAACCGTGAACTGTCAGATATTTTTATACCTTTAGTAATAAATTAAATGTACCTATTCACTTTTTTGTAACGCGATATTTCGTTTGCTTTATTTTATTTTTTTTTTTTTTGTGTGTGTGTGTAGACAGCGTTATCCGTTTTATCCGGATAAAAGTGACGCTAGAACGCATTTTTTTATTTTTTTTTGTGTGTGTGTGTGTGTGTAGACAGCGTTATCCGTTTTATCCGGATAAAAGTGACGCTAGAACGCATATGGCTATCGAACTTTGTTTCTGTGGAACAATCCGTTGCACTCTGTAGACTTGAATAAACCTGACATGAGAGATACAGTCATCCGACGGTATTTCCTCGGTGGAACAATGGAAGCCGATTTAGAGATTGCTGTCCAGCTTAGAAACAGCAAAACATTCTTATTCGCACAGAAAAATATACTGAATACTCTGCGGATCAGATTTCTGTACACTTTCAAAATATAGTAGATACTTGAAGGATTAAAAAAAATAAATAAATAGTAGTAATGGTGTGGTGTTGGTGGTAGTTTATGAATTTCCGAGGACATGTATTATATTTTTATGAAGTATTAATGAATTTTTGGGCTTTTAAAACAATTACAAAATCTGCTGGAGATCAGTGTAAATCCCATGTAGATAAAATTGCTTTAGTTATATACATCAGGATCTGGTTTGTTTTGCGTTTTTTCTGCCAAATGATCAAAATATTGTGGTTTTTTTGTAAGTTTGTTTTAATGGTGGACAACGTGATATTTCTTTGAATTTTAGACATAAACATGTCTGAATTGTAGCCCACTTAACTGTTATGTAAATCCATTGTATTGTTTGGTTTTCTTTGTCGCGTCTTCAGCTAAATTAGCCAAAAAGTGATTTTTTAAAGTGCATTTTCGTTTTAATGTCTGTGCTAATGTATTATATTTTTTATTCCCTCAAACTTTAAGCATTAAACTTACTAATTCGAATCGTTAAGTATAAAAACAAATCGTACATCTAACCTTTGTCTTGCTTTGTGAGTCTACAGTTAAATTTAAAAAAAATAAATTATTTTTTGTGCATTTTTATTTTTAAATTATATATTCAATTTTTATAAAATTTAAATTAATTCTTAATTACTTTATTAAAAATTCTTGAAAATTTCTAACACGAGATTAATGATTTTTGAAATTCATTCTTATTCATTTTCTAAAAATCGAAGGCGCATGAAAGACTAAACTGGTACGAATTCCTTTGGAATATTTTTATTAAAAATTCATTCTGGTTTGGATTATTTATAAAACATAAATTAAATTACTAGATTAATAAGTTTAGATTGTTTAATGGATTTTGGTATTTTTCTTTTCTTTTTTTTGTCAGGTTCTCTCTCTAGTCATTAATTTCTAGCTTTATTGATTATCAAGAGCTTTTTTACAGCTAAAAATTTATTATATCTTTAATTGTTAATTGCATTAATTTCTAATAACTTACAAAATTTATTAACTAATGGCAGTAATGACGAAAGTAATGTCAGAAGGGAACATATTTTTCATGTTATTTCCATCCATTGTAGACACGTCATATTGATTTAAAACTTCACTACCCGCATGGAATAAGGACGAAAGCCTCTCCCTCGCTTCTAATCAGCTGGATATCCATTCCATTATGACATACCACATACTGTGTTATGCTCTATATATTGTCATAAATTATACACTGTCCATTACAGATTATATTATGTCTACGAGTAATGCACCTGAATGGGTTGGGACCACTCAGCCCTCCTGTCTGTCTCCAATATCTGCATAGGAAACGAACTATAAGTCTCTCTCTCTCTATTTTTCCTGGATGTCCACTGCTAAATCAAGAATATCGACTTTTCTAGAAAAGGTCAAAACCTCTTTGTAATGCTATCTTACACGAACAAAGTTGATTAACTGAATCGATCAAATGCAATGAATACAGCTTCAGTAATGATAGACTTATGTGATAGTAACATGTCAACTATTGACACCTTTCAAACGAATTGGCCACGATTTCTCGTGAGGTCACTGTCCTAACTAAACCCTTTCATTAACTTTCCATTACCCAAGTGCGTTTTTGGATATCGCAACCTCGCTATAGCGTATACCGATCCCTCTTTATAGCAACGAAAATATATATATATATATATCTGGTTGTAATGAATGTTTTAATTATTTTTTGTACTTGCAGGAAATGGATATTAATGCTAGGTGGGGTTTTCGAGGTGGTTTCGGTTGCGCTGAATGGTGCAGAGGAGGAAACTTGCGAAGGAAGCGCGGGAAAGATGGCAAAGGCGAATGGTTTCCCATAACTAAATTAGGTCGACTCGTTAAAGAGAAGAAGATTAAACAATTAGAAGATATATTTTTATTTTCTCTTCCTATTAAAGAAGTTGAAATCGTTGATTATTTCTTAGGAAGCGTTCTAAAAGAAGAAGTACTAAAGATCGTTCCAGTTGAGAAACAAACTATTGATGGAGTTCGAACAAGATTCAAAGCATTTGTGGCCATCGGTGACTGTAATCGCTATCTTGGACTAGGAGTTAAGTGCTCTAAAGAAGTAGCATCGGCTATAAGAGGGGCTATTATCTTAGCTAAATTATCTCTCATTCCGGTCGGACTCGGATACTGGGGCAAGAAACAAGGCAAACCCCATACTGTATCCTGCAAAGTAAGCGGTAAATGTGGAAGTGTTCTCGTGACTTTAATTCCTGCTCCCAGAGGTACGGGTATAGTGGCCGCTCCCGTACCAAAAAAGCTTCTGACTTTCGCTGGAGTGGATGATTGCTATACTTCTGCCAGGGGAACTACTACCACCTTAGGAAATTTTGCAAAAGCTACGTACCTGGCTCTAAAGCAAACTTATAAACGATACTCACCTCCAAAAAACGACGATAGAACAACAAAATTCGTTCAACATAAACCTCACAAACCGACTGATGAATGTATTTTTAAACCTTCAAAACAATAAAAAAAAAAATCAACTCTTCGTCGTCGTTATCGATATTTATTTATATTTTTAATTTAATATATTCCATATCAGAAAAGTATTCTGCATATTCGATATATATAAAAGATTTTATTTTTTTATTGCCAGACTTTCAATATCTGCCGATAAGTGCAGTATCTATAAGAAAACATTCTGCGAAATTCGATTTTTGAAAATATTTTTTTGGAGACACATCGCATCTTTCCGAAGTTATTTTTTGACATTAACTATTTTTCGATACGAGAAAGAAGAAGAAAAAAAAAGCAATAAGAAAAACAAATAAATCCGTCAATGGCTAAATACGACAAGCAAAATATTGGGTTTTAAGCCAATTAAGGTATACTTGTTAGGTTTCTCCTACCAGCAGGATTTTTCAAATCACTGAGTATTATTTCTGAATAATATCAATTTTAGATGTTATTGATAAGATTAGAGAGATTCCCTAAAAAGATAGCGAAATAATAAGGGGCAAAAAAAGTGTAGACGATGCAAACTTTGTGGAAAATGAGTTTAACATCCATTACGTTTAATAAAAGATAAAAGAGTTCTTAAGATGCATTTCTGCTGAGAACACACTTAAATTTTCTCTTACCTAAGGCAAGAACAGAGATAAAAGCACTTAACAGGTCTAGTTAAACCTGAGTAATATAAAAGAACTATTTCCTCTTTATTAAATGAGGGAACGTGTCTTATGAAAGCCAGTATGGTCTTTTATCTGGATATAATTAAATCCATATTTTTAAAGATCAATACAATTCGGAACACGTAAGTGGGCAATCCTTTTAGTCTGTAGGAATGAAAATCAATAATGCCATAAATTTATATTTTAGCAGATAAAAAAAATATATACAGTATTTAGTGATTCAGGCTTTTACAGCATGAATCATTGCTATTTTCTCCTAAAATATCAGCGATCAAAGCGTTAATTATAATCGCCGATATCTTAAAAAAAATGGTGGATACATTATTTGTGCTCGTTTATCACGCCTATCTTATTATTGCTAGTTTTTAACCACTAATAGGGGGGTAACTCGACCGCAGGGGGAAAACGGGACTCGGATCTAACCGCTGTTGTAATCCTAAGTACATGCGACTTAGCTGGATACAGTTTAAGATATATAGTGTGTTTGTTTCTTTATTTGATTTTTGTGTAATTTTGTATCTTTTAATTGGATTTCTGATTGTTATTTTACTTCTGTAATCGTTGGGTTAAATAAACAATATAAGGATTTTTAACTGTTCTCGTCTATCGATTATTTTCTGATGGTACGGAAAAGAGGAAGATTCGTCACACACCATGTAAATTCTAATTTGAATATTTAATAACTCTGACTAAAATGGTGAACGAAAATTCCGAATTTAACCTTGTAAGTGTAAAATGTCAACATTACAAGCGGAAAGCGTATATTTTGAAGGTCGTAAGGAGAGCGATGACTCATATAAGAAAACCTGTTTGATAAGAGGGAGCTGTCAATATTTGGGTTGGTCTTATTTGTTCGTTGTGTAGGTGTTAACAGATAAGTTGAGGAAATTACAGAACCTTTAACACTGCTTGCTTTTTTTTATTTTTTTGTGTTTTTTTGGATTAGATACGATCTATCGATTATTATTTTATCGACCAGACAAATCTGTTCGTTTGGTCAACAGGAATTCGGTTTTGATCGATGTTTCTGTCGATCATTCGCGTTTATTTTCGTTTATGCGGTTGGAATTTTGAATATCGTTTTTTCATCTTTACGGTTCTCCCTTAAACACATACTATATACATATATATGTATGTGTATAGTATATATATATATATAATGTTTATTAATATTTTCTTTGAAATTTATTCTAAAGTGCATTAATAATAGATAAGGAATAAATCAAGAATATAATATATGATTATATATATAAACATAGCACTGTTTAGCAGTAAAAAACTTTTAATAATTGTAATCCGAAACATTTTTGACTAAAAACTTAGTCAACAACAGTGGAAATATAGATTGACAGAATGCTACAAAAAAATACAAAACTGAAGTAACTTATTAGAACATAAGTAATTCTAGTTTTGTATTTTTTGTAACATTCTGTCAACCTATATTTCCACACAGATGTTGACTAAGTTTTTTAGTCAAAAACGTTTCGGATTACAATTATTAAAAGTTTTTTACTGCTAAACAGTGCTATGTTTATTTTAACTAGAAAGCAGCAGTTTTATACACACTTAAACCTGTTTATGATATATATTTATTTATATAAAAATAGTTATTAAATTATTATTATTATTCTCATTATTTTATAAATTATTATTTTAACAGTCATGCATTATAATATAAAAAAAAAAATAAATTTATAAAATGTCATATTTCATCAATTTTGAGACCACATTTTTTCATATTTTAAGAAAAACCTTCTAAGTACTGTTCTCTAATGTGTATGTATGTACTTATATATATATAAGATCGGAAGAGCGTCGTGTAGGGAAAGAGTGTAGATCTCGGTGGTTAAGAGTTCTCATCATTTTTCCTTACTAATCAGCTTAGAGAATATTAAATTCAGAATAAAATTCATTTTAAATATCTTAGATCTGATTTAGATTAACAGTGCAATTGAAATGAAGATTTCAAATAGGATAAGTTTTTTTAGACCAATTAGTAGTTTTCATTTCAGAATTTTCATTATAATCAAAAAATCTTTGAATAGATTTTCAAAAGATTTTTTGTGGAAACTATTATCTTGAATTACTGTGGTTACTAGTGTATATAGTTTTATTATATATTTGTTGCTAGATCATTTCATTTTCATAATGTTTAAAATTTTTTGTACTTGTGAAATTTTCTAAAATTTAAATAAAATATTTGTTTGTAAAGAAGTTTGTCCCTTTGTTTGTAACATGATTGAATAGATTTTCAAAAGATTTTTTGATTATAATGAAAATTCTGAAATGAAAACTAATTGGTCCAATTAACATATATTATACATTATAGTATATAGAGTGATTTTTATTCATCTAGATTTAGTATAATAGTAGTAAGTTCTGAACTGTTTGAATTACAGACAAACTTTATAAATGAATTGTTCTTAAAATGCCTTCAATTTGTGTTGAGTTTTTTTATTTTCTATCTAAGAATAGTATGCAGTAAACCTTTGCCGAGTGTGGATTTGCAGAACGTGATTTTGCACATATGTGTTATCTTAATTGTTTCCATTTAATTTGTCCAATGCTAGAATTCATTCATATACAGTATGCTGATGTGCGCATGGGTATCTGCAATGATATCCATGTGTGCATTTGGCAACTCTGATGCTGCCCATTAGCTGAATGACCCAGGCTGAGTTGAAATCATTTCATTCATGTTAGCAGAACTGTAATCAAGTATTTATCAGTGTTTATCCTCTTCTCCTTTTGTATTTGTATTTCTTTAATTTCAAAAATTCAATATGACATTAAGAGGAAGAATAATGATAAAGCAGCAAAACAGACACAAAGTTTTGACATTATCTCAGAAAATTGAAATTTTAGATAAGTTGAAAAATGCTACACGTTTCATTGCTTGCAAGAGAACAAGTTATAAATGAATCAAGCATAAGAACACTTTATGAGAGGCACTGAAAAACTCTGTGCTCCTTACTGAAAAACTTTTTAAAACATTGCATCAGACATTATCCCAAGCAAAAATCACCAGCTTTTTAAAAAAATAATTGTATCATGTACATACTTATTAAGCAGTAATAAAAATCCATTCAATTAACATTTGTTTCATTTTCCCCTTCAATTACAACAATATTTAGGTTTGTTTAAATTATACATACATTCTTAATTTGAACTATACCTAACACATTTTTCCACAGAAAGTTAAGTTTGCAGAACGTGATTTTGCCATGCGTGCAATGTATTAATTAAGTAACCCCTGCATTCAGCAATGTTTACTGTATTATGAAATTTTCTCAATTGAGATTTATGGTAAAATGAAATTATCAAATAAAATATCATAATTATTAGCTTATATGTCCTGAAGATGATAATAAAAATGGTTCATTTATTTTAAAAATTTTAAAATTAGATAAATTTTAATGACTATTGCAATTTTAACATTAATTCATGATGATTTGGGAAATCCGGAATATGAACATTATCATCACAATTGTTTGACAGGAAGATAAATCTCATTTCATCAAAACTTAATATTTTTTTACATTTATTTTCATTAAGGAAAATTTATGGTTTTAAAACCATAGAAAATAAATGTAAAAAAATATTAAGGAAAATTTATGGTTTTAAAACCATAACTTAAAAAGGCAGCATATAGAGATTGTATTATATTTAAATAATAGTTCAATATATAGCATATAAAAAATATACTATATATTGTGGCACAGTTTGGCGTATAAGGCCCTTGAACCATTAAATCTGATATAATCAACCATCCAACTACTATATATTGATTAAGTATAGATTTTATATAATCCTATTATGATGATATAAAATTTTACTCAATTTGAAATATTGAACATTGTCATTACTTTCATATGTAAGTGATCAATCATCTACTGCCAGCAAACTGACTAAATAAAAGATTTTTTGGCTTTGTATTTAATTGTTCTGAAGAGATGGATTTAAAAAAATTGTGATTTTTTTTTAAATTTTATAATAAATATTATCTCATTAAGAATAAGTTAAGCTTAAAATATATTTCTATACATAAATTCATTGGAAATATTTTTCAGAGAGAACTGTTAATCAATTTATTTCAGATTCAAACATTTAAAAAGAAATGTAATAGGTTAAGGCAAAAATGTTTACTGATGGTAAAAATCAATTATCATCATAAAGAAGAAATCATAGTTTTATGTTCAAATTATTCATCTAACATTGCCATATTTTATTTGCAGTGATCTGTTTTAAAACAAAGATTCAGTCATCATTAAAAGAATAAAATTCTTTGAAAATGATAAGATGATTATTTTAAATACATAGATTTCTTAATTATTATTATTATTTAATATAATCAGATAAAAATCTGTTGTACTCTTTTAAAATAAACAATAGCAAAAATATTGTTCTCAACAAAATAGAGTATTTGATAATTACACTCAAATTGATAAGATTTGTTGGCTAATTCTCTAAAATTTCCATTGTATGTTGTGCTACCCCAAATATGCTTAGCATTATTAATAAAAGACAATATGGAATGCTAATATATGAATAAAACAATATATCTACAAATATGCATTATATGCAAATATATTTAAATGTTAGAGTCTGTTAAAGAACTTAAGGAGTTGAGTTTGAATATATAACATTACCCTTCCTCCTTTCTGCTAATTTTTCATATAAACATTTCTACATATTACGCAAAAAGTTTGTGCATTTTGAATTTTCTAACTTTAGAGCCTTTAACCCAATCTCGCTTGAAACTGTGTACTTGCTAAACAGTAATTTGTGAATGCATTTGTGCATTGTTTGTATATAGCAAATATAACTTGATTATATTAGTAATTTAGATATTCTTTAAAATTGAGATGTGATGATATATTTTAAAATTGAATATCAGTTTCACCACAATATTTTAGATAAATTAAAATTTGAATTTTGCTCAACTGCAAAATATAATTATGCAGTCTTGAAATTTCAAATTTTGAAAAGAATTCTAAAAACTGATTCAAAGTAATTTGAAAAATCAGTTTTCATAATTATTACACTAATTTTCTGAATGCTGTTTTGAGAAATGAATTTTAAGTTGATTACTGAATCTAAACCTTTCATGGCAGAATTCACATATAAAAGGCTTTTCTCCTGTGTGAATCCGTAAATGTCTGATTAGATGTCCTCTTCGAGCAAATCCTTTATTGCACACATCACACAAAAAGGGTTTTTCTCCTGTATGGCTCCATAGATGATTATGTAGAGTACCTCTTCTGGCAAATCTTTTCTTGCATATGTCACAAGAAAATGGTTTTATTCCAGTATGAACTCTCAAATGTCTTTTAAGATTTTTCTTCCATCTAAATCTTGTTTTGCAGACATCACAAACAAAATGCTTCCTACCTGAACTTTCACTGTCTTCTTCTTCTAAAACAGAAAAGCTAAAATCAATATATATTCATATATTTTTGACATTATATTATTTATATTAAATTACTTATTTAAAACTATTTTAAACAATTTCATAATAAACTAAAACACTATAAATAAACCACATTAAAATTTGATTTCTCATATCTTCAGTTTTGTACATTGTTTTGTTTTATTTCTTTCATGTTCAGAATTCTTATTTTTGCTATTCATATCAATTCTGATTTATAATTTGTAACTAACATTAACATTAAAACATTTTTCTTCCTTATATTTTGAATTTTCATCTTTCGATTTCTAAGGTTTTTCATTGTTGACTTTTCCTTATCCATATTAAATCATTTCTGGAAATAACAAAAATAGTAATATATTATTATATAATTTTTTATAATAAAATTAAATATTTTTTTCATTTAAAAATAAAATTTAATAAGCATAATTTACAAGAAAAGATAGTTAAAATGCAAACAATAAAATTTTTTACGTCTATATAGTAGGCACAAAAACTCATTGCTTTCATTTTGGTTAGTTATCCTATAAAAAGAAAAATAAATGATATATTAAGATCATTTCTACTCTAATATGTTGTTGTTATTTTAAATAAAATTAACATAATAAATATTCAATATATAGAAAATAAATATTAGAAATGAGAAATTAGCTTCAGATAATTTATAATTATTTTTTCAAATATTTTTGTCTATAAGATTGTCGAAACAGCAACTCAGAATAACATAGCATCACATATGAATTGTAAATTAACATTGCTCTTTGTCCTAGTTATACATCAACTAATTTTGAAGTTTAATTGGTCTAATTTCAAAATGACCACATTTGAAATTTTAAAAATTCTACACACAGTATTTAAAACTACTATATTAATAGTATATTACAATACTCAATTGAAAATTTACAATATACTCAATTGAAAATTTTTCTTTATAAAGTATGACTTTAATTATTAAAGATATAAAAAACCAGGTAAGCTTTTATCTAAGGTTATTGTTTATAATTACATTACTTATTTTTTTTTTAACCTACTACAAAATTCATACTTTAATTAAACTTTAACAGAAAGCTGGGAATTAAATAAATCAGTTTCCTTTTTCCTTTGATTAATTCATGATTTTTTTCTTATGAAATATATTTTTTTGTTGAATATTTCTTGTTAATTTTATGTGTGTATTTTGTAATATGATACAAATTTATGAGAAGAATAATTAAATATTAATATTTTTAAAATTATTGCTGCTTTGCATTGATATTTCAGGATTAAAACCTTTTTATATACTTGATCAAAATGAAAAAATTATCCCAATAAATTCAATAAAATATATTTAGTATTTAGAAAAGCTCATTCTTTAAGGCAAAAATATTTTTGGACAAGGACCTCTTCAGTTAATTTTGGCTTATACTAGAGAGAATTATTTCAAAACACTTTAGTTTTCAATTTTTATATAAAAAGAATTTTTTGTATTACAAAGTAGGGCCAAAAAACATGTCTGAATACTATGTAATAAATGCAAACAAAAATATATTACTATGATTGTCTTTAATTGTAGATTGAAGTCTTATATTATAATTTTAATTGAAAATATTTGAGAACATAAAATATAGAAATATTACAGAAACTCATTAAATATTATAGAAAAATAATTTATGCAAAAATCTGACACAATATCTCAATAAATTTTTTCTCGTGTAGTTTGTCTCTGCAAACCATCAATTAGTTTATTGATGGTTTGCAGAGAATTTAGTGCATATGATGGTAAATTTTAGTTACATGGTGAGCGATACTTTTTTTTTTAATTTTTGCACAAAATGAAAAGTTGCTGATTTCTGACAGAAACCATATGATCATGTAAATTTTAGTTACATGGTGAGCGATACTTTTTAATTTTTGCACAAAATGAAAAGTTGCTGATTTCTGACAGAAACCATATGATCATTATGAGTTAAATAATTTTATATTAGAGTAATGCAATAATTTTATTTTCCACTATTATAAACAAACATGAATTATTGCATCAGAACCATGATACTTTATAATACAAATTCTTTATTTTTCTGACTGCAAAACCATCTAATTAGCTTATTTGGGTCCACTTTTCAACTGTATAATACAGTATTGTCTTGACTTGTGCAGTTACTTCATCCAAAAATTTTTTTGCATAAATCAAAAAATATATAAGTCCAATATTGCTTAAATTTAATATACATAATTTGGCTATTTTGTTTATAAATATCATTAGGTGCATTAGCAAACATATTCTAATCATAGCTAAGAAAACATAAGACCTTAAGTGATATTTTTGCAAAAAAGTAAATTGTTTAATGAAATTTTCATTCATGGTTTATGAAAATTCAACATAAATAAAGTAACTAAAGCAGTTTCAGGGATACACAGATGCATAATTTCAAGGACTTACTGTATTGTTTGGAGCAAAAAGCCATGATTCATAACTGTAATTCACTAATGCACATCTAGTTGTCATATATTAAGTAATGCATTAAATATTTTTGTTGTTTGTATTGCTTGCTATTGTTTAGTGCTTGGTGATCCAGAATTTCTACAATTATGGCTAGATAACTGAATATGCTATTTTATGGAATGATGATGCAATAATTTTTTCTACTGTTGCAAATACATATATTTTTTTTTTAATAGAATGTTTACAGCAATATCTATTATATTGTTATAGAATTTTTTAAGTTAAGAAATTCAGAATTCACTCTCCATGATGAACTGAAAATAAAGGTTCTATTGTTTATATATTATTTGTTAAACTTATTATCATAATATATTTAATGTAAATTTTTCATTATCTCAGGAAAATAGATTTTACACCAAAACATCTCTTTATAATCAGTTTTTATTCAAATCTGAAATAAGAAACTTTTAATTGATCAAATTATGGCATATATAATTTATAATTTAATACATGAAAAATTTACATTAAATATATTATCTCAGGAAAATAGATTTTACACCAAAACATCTCTTTATAATCAGTTTTTATTCAAATCTGAAATAAGAAACTTTTAATTGATCAAATTATGGCATATATAATTTATAATTTAATACATATTATAATATAGCATATATAGTAAGGTTTGGTACATCTGGATGCAGCATTATAATTCAAAGTTAGAAACTTTTATAAGTTTTCAATTTACAAACAAATGAATTAAAAAATAAAATCAAAACTCTTTAGCAGTCAAAAAACTTTTGACTGCTAAAAGGCTTTGAGTTTTATTTTTTGGTTTGTAGTTTGGCAGTCTTGTTGAACTTTTGAAATAAATTAGTTTTTTGACTGCTAAAGAGTTTTGAGTTTTATTTTTTGGTTTGTAGTTTGGCAGTCTTGTTGAACTTTTGAAATAAATTAAGTTTGTAACTTGAGATGCACTTGTATTTTTAATTATTTTTTTAATTTTGCATGCCAAGAAGTTAAACAAGAGAAAGAAATTTATTCTTACATAATTAGACAATATTTTAATAACATATGCTTAATGGATCAGCATTAAATATAGCTGACTGATAAAGTTTGAAATTCTATTTCATTTTACAAATTGTTTCCATGAAAATTAAAACTATATTCAGTCAGCTGTATTTAATGCTGATCCATTAAGCATATGTTATTAAAATAAAGTTTGAAATTCTATTTCATTTTACAAATTGTTTCCATGAAAATTAAAACTATATATATATAATCAGAGAGAAATTTCAAGGAATCAGTTAATAAATTAGTCATACAAGTAAATAAAAAGAAATATCATTTATTTAAATGAATTAATTTTTATAAAATAAAAGATGAAACAAATTATCATAGGAATTCCAGTCTTACATCACATCTTACCCAGACTGATTTATGTTGCAAGACTCAATAATTATCAAAACTGAATATTTATATAATATATATATATATATTACAATCATTAGCTAATACTTAACAAGTAAAAATAAATTATTGTTTTAAGTGAAGTAATTATTTAAAAAATATTGCTGTGACATGAATAATAATAAAAAAATTTTATTTACAATTGTAATAATAAAAAATATATAAATATAGGCAGATTTATTCTAAATGATAGAAATTTGAAGTCATGATTACTGTTGAGAATATTTTTAGTGAAAAAAATGAATGCAAAATTATAAATCCCTAATATTATAAATTGAGGATATGTTTTATTGAGAATTGAGTCATTATTATTTTTTTTTAATTTTTTATAATATAATATCTGTGTAATATCTAAAACAATATAATGAGAATACAGTACTGAAATATATGCTGTAATTTTATATACTATCATCGTAATCTAAAATTTAAAACAATTAATATTCTTAAAAGTATTGAAGCTTCTTAAACTTATAAACCGAATAGGACTGGAAAAAGAATAAAATGAAAAATGAATCTCAAAATTTAATTAAGATTGTATGGAAAGACATACTAAAATGTTGCCATTTCTGTTTGAATTATTGCACTGCCAACATATTTCTATTAAGGTAAGGAATGACATAATTTAGAATAAATGATTATTTAAGGTAGTAGACTGTAAATAAATAAAATATTAATAGAAACATCCTGCAATTTATATAAAATTTCAATTTTCATTTCATTTTCAAAAATTTCAATTTAAATTTCAAAATAGAAAATTTAGAATTGAATCTTCATATATAAAAAAAATTTTATATTGAAATCTGTAGAGAAATGAAAATTAATTATGAATTTAAATAAAAAACTTTGAGGCATTAGAAATTAATTTTATATAACTACAGTATATTTGACATAATAATTGAAAAAATAATCAAATTAAGTGTGAAGGAAAAAAGAAATGGAACTATTTTCATATTCACTTTTATGTTAAATATTTATGAAAATTAAAAATTATTTTCACATAATAATAAGAAATAATATAAAATCTTATTGTTGTTTCTCAAAACATTATTTTCAACATAGCCAAATTAAGTGTGAGAGAGAAATTATAATATAGAATTTTTATTATATAATTTTAAATTGCCCCAGATATGTTGTAACAAAATTTTTCAAAAATTGAAAAAAATGATGAGTTTTCTGGATTGTTTACTATAAAATTCTTTTATCTAAGTTTTATTAAATTTCCAGTAATTATTATTGAGCAGTTTATTTATAAATTATTATTTGATAAATTTTTATTGTTAAAACAATGCAAAATATGATGTACAAGGTATAGTCAACAATTTCTGGAATTTATTTAAATATTTTTAAATTTAATACTATATATCAAAAGCTTTTTAAACAAACATTGTCTTAATTTTTTTGAATTGTATTTCAACTCTCTAATACTATATAAATGATCTTTTAAAATATTGTTTAGAAAATGTCAGAATGTGTTTAATTAAATATCAGTGCTATACTCATTAAACCATTCTTGGTAAGCATAGCCTACCTTTCATTCCCCATCCATCTTATTCCCTAGATTTGGCACCATGTGAATTAGCTTTTTCATTCTCTTAAAGATAATATCAGAGGAAAACATTTTGAAAATTCAACAGAAGTTGAACAAACTGCAATCAAGGATCTAAAAAACATAGCTACAAATTTTCTATTAATGATAGCAACATTAGCCTCTATAGTTTCCATTTTAAAAGAAATATAAGTAAATGTTTAATTAAATATAGTCAATAAATAAATAAAAAACTTCTATTTATTGACTGCATCTTGAATATTGTACTTATATAGATCTAATATATTTTTATATCTCAATAAAACCAAATACCTCAACGAATTCAAAACATCTAATTAATCTTTCATAAAAATGCATAAAACCTAAGAGTATAGTGGAAAAAAAGATTAAAACATATAAATCATATTCAATACCAGAAAAATAGAGATATGCAAAGCAATGTTAGCAAGTTATATGCTGCTATTAATAATAATTTGAAGTTTAAAAGCAATATAGAAACCATTGCATTATTGGAAAATGAAATAATCATTATCTTAGATTATAAAAA
>AYEL01087041.1:0-103863 GCA_000484575.1 Olivierus martensii
GACTCAGCCTCTAGTCGCCTTGTTCCTTCACGGGCAAGACGTTTCCGTGGCGGATCGCCACAACACGGCAGACACAGTAACCGTCGTGCAAAGGGATATGGGGTTGCATCTCCTGTGGGTCGCTCGGTGATGGTGAGACCTCACCGAAAATGTGCACAAAAGGTTAATCCGTGTTTCTAAAAATTCTGTAGTACCTACAAAGGTGGAGCAGAGGACAATCCTTTGGATTATGTCGAGAAAACAATATGAGTCTCCTCATACATGACTAACATGAATATGACCACTATCGAAGTTACTCTCAAAACCCAAAAATGGATTTTCTGTAGCTTCTAATATGGGGTTGCATCTCCTGTGGGTCGCTCGGTGATGGTGAGACCTCACCGAAAATGTGCACAAAAGGTTAATCCGTGTTTCTAAAAATTCTGTAGTACCTACAAAGGTGGAGCAGAGGACAATCCTTTGGATTATGTCGAGAACACAATATGAGTCTCCTCATACATGACTAACACGAATATGACCACTATCGAAGTTACTCTCAAAACCCAAAAATGGATTTTCTGTAGCTTCTACTTCCCCCTTTAGGGAAGCATTAGACCAAATTGCGACTTGCTTTCAAAGTTGATAAGGGTATATGAGGGAACTCATTGCATCCTGCTAGCTGGATACTGCAATACCCACTCTTTCCTCCTCTTTAATGACGAGGAAGACTCCACCCAGAATGGAGACTGATAATTTAACAATTCGAATGATATTTATATCTTATACGAGCCAAATAATCGAACTATCATTGATTCCTCAGATGGTTCCACAAGCATAAATACCACACTATGTTCAAGCAGAGAACTTCGGCAAATTAGTTCGTGGAAAGTCGAAGAAATGGAAAGTCTTAGCGATCACCGATACATCCTGTTGTATCGACCTGATCACGGACCAAGGGGTCGTCCGCCCCATTTTAACAATCACAAAGGTAGGTGGAACAAAATTGATAAAGACCATAAAAATTTCGATAAACATGCGAACTGGGATTGCACCAGCAGAATGGAGGCAGAGTTCCTGATTATCAACTTTGTCAACTTACTTAATAAGACGTGCTTAGCCCATATTCCGAGAATCCGGAAGAATGACTAACTGAGTAGTGGACCTCTGAACTCTGACCAAGAGCAGAGTTAATGCCTGCAGACAGCATTATCAGCGATGCCAAAATATGGCTATCAAACAATATTATAGAGACCAGTTCCTAAGAGTTCAACGAGAGTATAAAACTCTCATTAAGAACTACAAACTAAATTTATGGAGGAAGATCTGCACCGACTGCTCCAGTGACCCATGGAATTTAATTTACAAGATGGGCACAAACAAGCTTAAGATTAATAATAACCTTAATACAATGTTTAAGGATAATCAAAATTTGACAAAAAACACGGAAGAGACAGTGAGACTTTCTTTGGCAGAGATTCAAGAGATGGAGAGGACTCATATCAAAAATCGGTTCGCGAGTCCTTCCGCTCCTATACACCTGCCCGGACCAGCCGGGCATCACCTTGGAGGAGGTAGATATGGCAATCAACACACTAAAGCCTAAGAAAGCACCCGGATACGAAAATCTCACCCCCGAGATTGTCAAAATCCTTTAGAGTAGAAAAAGGAAAATTTTTTATAAAATTTACAACAAATGCCTCGAATTTGCTATATTTCCAACTTGTTGGAAGATAGCCAATGTTATTTCGATTTACAAGGGACAGGGCAAAGACACTAGGACCTCTAATACTTATCGCCCAATCTGCCTATTACCTGTTTTAGGCAAAGTTCTTGAGAAAGTTTTTGTCTCTAGGCTTAATTATTGGATTGAGAGCAGTGAAAGCTTTTCCGAGGTGCAGTACGGCTTCAGCGGTGGCAGTTTCGCTGAGGATGCGGTCACTAAGGTTTGGTTTGGTATGGTTTAGTGGCGCAAGGGCCTCCAGGGCCAAGCTGCACCAAGCACAGGGTAAAATAACAAAGGTGTATTGTAAAGGTACAGAAAAGCAAGTAAAGTAACCAACAGAAAAAATTAATAATATAAAAGTGGTGTAAACGGCCAATAGTAACATGTTAAATATAAAATGTCAGAAAAAAACCAGGTAAAAGTGTATACATAAAATTGTATAAACTGTAACAAGGATATCAAATAGAAAACAGGTAAACAAAAACGAGTAACAAGGTAAAATAACTATTAAATAAGACGTAAAACACAAATATCCGATAAAAAGGCAAAAAGGCCAGTAGAGTTAAAATCTTTGCCAATAAGGGCGGTAAGAGTAAAAGTTGACTGGTTAAAATGCCGCAAACGCTCAGCAGTAAAATATGGACATTCAGTTAAAATGTGCTTGATCGTAAGAGCACAGTGACACCGGTCACAAGTGGGCTGGGCTTCGCCCATTAAGAGATGCCTATGCGTGAGCCGGCTATGCCCGATTCGGAGTCTGGCAAGGACGACTTCTTGTCTCCTGTTCCTGCGATGGCAAGACTCCCATTGCTCGACCAATGGCTTGACCTCGTGTAGTTTGTTCCTTATCTGTTCATCCCACATACGCTGCCACATTTCTACTAGCTTCTCCTTAATGACTGGTTTCAAATCAGTAAAAGGGACTTGGAAATTGTGTGAGTTGTTAGGAATGGCTGACTTCGCGGCAATGTCAGCAAGTTCGTTCCCCTGAATACCAACGTGTCCTGGGATCCAACAAAACTTTATCGTGTATCCCCTTCTACATAATTGAAACAGAAGCTTCTTGATGTGGAAAAGAATAGGATGTGGGGAAGGTCTCAACGATATCAATGCCTGAAGCGCACTTAGTGAGTCGGAATAAATAAGGCTGTTAAGGTGGCCTTTCGCCCGAATATGCTTTAGAGCAAGGTGGATTGCGTGCAACTCGGCAGTGAACACAGATGCCAGTGTGGGGATCTGCTCTGACAACACTTCGTCAACACAGATAACGGCAGAACCCACATGGTTATCGGATTTAGAACCATCCGTGAAAATCGAGAAGAAGTCTGTGTTCGAATGACGGTAATCTGCGAAGAGTTGTTGAAACACGCAATCTGGAGTGGAGGCCTTCGGATAACTGTGAAAGCGAAAATCCACCGAAATGGGAAATTCATCCCAAGGTGCGGTAACTACGTGTTCAGACTGGGAAAGATATGATGTTTCCAAATCAATCTCTCTGAGTAGATCGGTCATTCGCAGGCCGAAAGTTGGAACACACGACGGTCGTGCAGCGAACAGCGGAGAAAACATAGGACTGAAAACGCACTGCCATGCAGGATTTTTTGGAAGAGATTTCAATTTGGTGTAGTAATAGAGAGACAGTTGTTTCCTCCTGATGGAAAGTGGAGGCTCAAACGCTTCGACATACAGACTCTGAACAGGTGACGTGCGGAATGCCCCAGTGCACAAACGGAGTGCCTGATGGTGAATGGGGTCTAACATCAGCAGAGTGGATTCTCTTGCCGAACCGTAAATAAGAGAACCATAGTCGAGCTTTGATCGGATCAGCGACCGATAGATTCGAAGCATTGAACATCGATCTGCACCCCAAGACAGAGAAGAGATGACTTTTAGGATGTTCAATGCTCTGGTGCACTTTCCCTTGAGGTGGAGGAGATGGGGCCGGAAAGTGAGCTTTCGGTCAAACGTAACGCCAAGGAATTTTGCTTCTGTTACCACTGGAATGGGAACACCATCTAAGAAAACCTCCGGATCTAGATGGAGGCCACGTCGCCGACAAAAATGGACACAGGATGTCTTCTGTGGTGAAAAAGAAAACCCATTCTCAGAAGCCCATTTAGTGATCCGATTCAACGCAGTCTGTAACTGTCTCTCAATAAGTCGCATGTTGGTCGACTGACATGAGATTTGGAAGTCATCTACATACAATGAGCATTTCACAGCTGGAGGTAAACAGGCTGTGATTCCGTTGATCTTTAAAATAAAAAGGGTAACACTTAAAACCGAGCCTTGAGGTACACCTTCTTCCTGTAAATGAGGAGTGGATAAAACGGAACCGATCCGGACCTGGAAGGAACGACGATGTAAAAAGTTCCTAATGAAAATGGGCATGTTCCCACGCAAACCACAAGTGTGGAGGTCGCGGAGAATGCCATAGCGCCAGGCCCGATCGTAAGCCTTTTCGATGTCAAAAAAGATGGAGACAAGATGCTCACGTCTCAGAAAGGCTTCACGAATACATGTCTCGAGGCGTACAAGATTGTCCATAGTGCTCCTAAAAGAGCGGAATCCGCTCTGGTATGGTGAGAAGTAGCCATGAGTCTCAAGATAGTAAACGAGACGACAATTCACCATACGCTCGAGTACTTTACAAAGGCAACTGGTCAGAGCAATTGGTCGATAATGTGAGGGATTCTTGGGATCTTTCCCTGGCTTTGGGAAAGGAATAACGATAGACTTCGTCCAGGAAGATGGGAAAACATGCTCCGTCCAGATTCGGTTGTAAAGAAACAAGAGGTTGGAAAGTGAATCTGGAGAAAGATGCCTTAACATACCGTAGTGAATAAAATCCGGACCGACGGCTGTGTTGCCGGAACGATGCAAAGCAGTAAGGAGTTCAACCATAGTAAAATCTTGGTTATAATCTTCAGGTGTAGAAGGCCTGAAGTTCAAGGAAGTATTCTCCATACGGGACTTGAGAGAACGGAATGAATTAGGGTAATTGCTGCTACTGGACACCGAAGAAAATGTCGAACCCAGCAGGTCAGCAATACCCTGGTAGTCACTAATAATTGCACCATTGTGTTCTAGCATGGAGATGGGATGAGATGAACTGTTCCCGTTGATTTTACGAATCTTCTCCCATACTAGCCTGGAACTAGTAGAGGACGTGATTGTGGAAACGTACCTCCTCCAAGAATCCCGTTTGCTTTGACGCCTGATTTTTCGGAATTCGGCCTTTGCTCGTCTGAAGGCAATTAGGTTTCTCTGGGTGGGATACCGTCTAAAAATACCCCAAGCCTTCTTCTTTCTGTTTCGGGCCACTTCGCAGTCGTGATTCCACCACGGTCTCGGTCGCTTAGGGACTCTAGCTGACGTTTTACCAATTGATAATTCAGCTGCCTGAATAATACATTCCGTGACAATGTCCACTGCGTTGTCAATATTTGGAATATGCACCATATCATCACAGATGGAAGCAAGGGTGGTGAAAAGCTTCCAATCTGCGGTTTGCATCTTCCATCTAGGAGGGTGGGAAAGATGACAGCTCCCTGCAACAAAGGATCGAAAAAAGATGGGAAAGTGATCGCTACCAAGGAGGTCCTCTCCTACGTGCCAACTCCACCTTGGTAGTAGATCAGGGGTGCATATCGATAGGTCTATAGCAGTAAATCGGCGAGTAGGGGTGTGGAAATATGTGGTAGCTCCGGTATTAAAGATAGCGAGATGGTAATCAGCTATTAACTTTTCAATGGTCCTACCACGTGGGTTGATGTCGTCAGATCCCCAAAGGTGGTGGTGTCCATTGAAATCACCAAGCAGGAGGAAAGGTCTGGGCAGCTGGTCAATTAGACCTTCCAGGGACACTCCATCGATTCTTTCGTCAGGTGGGAGATAGATAGAACATAGTGTGAAAGTAATATCAACAGAAAGGTAGACAGCGACTGCTTGTAAGTTTGTGTGCAGGATAATGGCCAGGGATGGAATCTGATGAGGCACCAATATAGCAACCCCACCATTGGCGCGATCGTGAGAAGTGCTGTCTTTTCTAAACACACTATAACCCCTCGCTGTCACGGAATCTCCAGATTTCAGATGGGTTTCCTGGAGAACTAAGCAGGCGGGCGAGAATGAGTCAAGTAAAAATTTGACGTCAGCATAATTGTGGTTGAAACCACGACAATTCCATTGAATGATGGTTTGGGACATAAATGGAAGTTTTATTTGGGGGGAAGAACTGGAACTCTTCCCTTTTTCTTACGTTGCCCTTTACTGATAGGGGAAGACGGAGAATTCACCACCACCATTTCCTCTGAACTCTCCCCTGAACTGTTCTTTCTTTCAAGGCTGATGTCTCGTGAGGTCTGTTTGGATTCTTTCAGTTTCTTGCTCTGAGGTGGTGGTGGTACAGGGCCAGTGGCGACAGATAGCACGGTCGTGGTAGATGTTGATTTCTGGGAAGACTGAGATAGGCTATTGATCTGCTTCATCCACTCTGCAAACGACTCTGCAGGTGGACAAGAGATCTCAGTCTGAACACCGATGGACGTGCTGTTGACAGTCTTCACCAAACTTGCAAAAGTTTTCGCTAGATGGAAAGGAGCGACTTGCTTCTGAGCCTCGGCATAGGAGACACCTTGGATGACATGAACAGATTGTATCTCCTTCTCTACTTTCCATGATGGGCAGGAACGAGAATAGGCCGGGTCGATAGCAGCCATTCTGATAATAATAATGCTCCAAAATTCTTTAGAAATTATTCTTGGTTGTGTTCGCTCCCGTCACACACGTCTATTCAAGTAAAAATTGAAAAATTTTTTTATCGTCTTTTTTTCGTGTCTAAGACTTTTTTAAGAAAGGGGGTGGCGCATAATGTACAAATTTGATTTTTCCCCCTCTGTCAAAGTCTGACACCAAAGATCAGTCACGTGACTGGCGCCAATCAGTAGCGTTGGACCAGAACTCGTCACAACTGATTCGTCAGACTGGACGGCTTACGTGCCCCCCGAGGAAATATTATGCCGTATTGATTTTTAATCATTATAAAAAATAATAATTCATAACATAAAAAATTAAAATTTAATATTCCAAAGTTTAATTCAGTGATCAAATTATAATTTACATCTATAGGCATTTGTAACGATTGTTTTATTTTTACGCGCTCTGGAATGAGAAGTAGTCATACAATTTCAGTTTTTCTAATCTTTTATAAGGGGAAAAGACAGTTTTAAAGAAAAATCCCGCGATATAAAGGCGTCGAGACGCCATCGAATTAATCACCAAATATATGACATGTGTTTGGCGTCCGTTTCTGAACTTTTTACTAACCAGACTGCAGTGAAATTTCATGTGTTCGACACATTATACAGCCTTGAATGTTTCAATCGTCGAGAGAAACAAAAAACTTTTTTTATTGTTGCTATACACGCCGTTCATTGTTTTCCTTCGTCAGTTTTTGATTTAATTGATAGATTATTTGTATGCCTTTGTAATACAAAAGACATTTTCTGTATCCTTTTGTCTGTTGCGCCTTTGTTTGCGAAAAAAATTGGCAAATTATTTAACACCTAACTTTACGTGTGAAGGAATGACTTATTTTTAATGTGACTAGTCCGGTTTAAAGAGTTTTCCACTTCAGATGCAAATCTGTTTTATATAGACAATCTTAACATTTTTTGTTTTCTTTTTTTTCTAAAAAGAAATAATTTATCATAGTGTATGGGTGTATAATCAGATGATGGAGTAAGTATGACAGGTCGACAATCAGGTGTGGCAGTAAAGCAAGAAGAAAGATGGCTGATAAAGATATGATTCGCAAACATTGTTCATGGCGACGAAAAGTAACGGATAGAAAACGTTTTCTTAAATTAAATGATGCACTAACACAAACGAATTTTATTTATTACTTAATAACTCGAGTATATTTTTATATATTTTGTATAAAAGATTATGGACATCTGGGAAAATATTAAAAGAAAAAAATACTGTAAATAAAAATTTTGCTAGCTCAAGATGACTTTTAAAAACAAAGAAATGAGGATTAAGATGCTGATGTTGGATGGATTGCTACTTTTCAAAGCTTTTATTGATGGTGATAACACAATATGAAGTTTTATCCAATAAAATTCGATGATTTAATGCGCAAAATTTGAAATTTTTACCTGTTGTTTTCCAATCTTTATTGCTGTATATATTTTTTTGTTCGTGTGACCAAACTAAATTGCCTTTTTCTACGGATAAAAATTATTCCACTCATAATTTGTGAATGTAACGCTTTTATTGTACAATACGTTACTGGCAGTATAGGATGCTTTACTTGATTTACAACCCGAAAGTCGGATTCCTATCGTCATTTAAAAGCAAACTGTTGACATCATTCCGAAACGAACTTACCGAGAATCAAATCTCGATAGTAAGGCCATAAATTTATTTATTTTTTGTTGTTGGTGGTGTTGCCATTTTCATTGTTTTACTTATATAAAATTGGATACTCTAACCGTGAGTGTCGTCGAAACTAAACAAAGAAATCAACTGAGTGTTGTTTCTTCTTCAATATGTCTTGTCCTTTTCAATAACATTTCCCCCCCCCTTAGAATCGATTTGTCAGGTCGATCAGAGTTGGAACAGAAATCTCATTAAAGAGCAGATAATTCAATATTTATTTTATTATTACGATATCATTTGACGAAGATAATCGAATTTGTTTTATCCACTTTTGCATTTCTCGACCCCCTTTTTTTTTTGTTATTTTATCGTCTAGTTCTATAGATAGAAAATCGTTGCAGATAGAAAGAAATGCTCCTCAATCTGGTCGTGTAGCCTGCTATTATCCACTTGTATCTCCTTCTTTCAAAGCGTTCTTCTTTCGGTTTTATCTTTATGTCATATTAAAGTTCAGAAGACCCAAAGAGCCATGATTGTAATCCCGCGATAAGTTTAATTACTTTTGTCTTATTCTACTCCATTTATCCTATGACTCATACAATAGCTTACAACTCGGCTCTTCTCTTCTGCACATGCTCAGATCTCAGCCGTGGCTGGACATGTTTCGTCAATTAACCTAAATCCTAAACAAACTTTGTGTACAACAATGTCAATAGACAGATGAAAAAAAATTGTCTGGTAATTTCTTAGACAAATCTAACGAGAGAGACTGTTAGATCTGTACTATCGAATAACATTCTATGAAATTTTTTTACTCGTATCTAATTCGATATTTCGAAGTGCACACTCCGACAAAAAATGAATACAATTAAACGTTATTCCCGAACTTATGACTTCTATTCTATCTTATAATTCACTTACAGAACAATAAAAATAAAATAGGAGAATATTCTTTCAATTACTTTCAACCTACGTTCTCAAAAAACATAAATAAATTCCGAAGTCTATACTAATCGAATGAGAGTTTCGTGTAGAAAAACAAAATCTGTAGACTATCTATGTGTAGATCTATAAATCTGTAGGCTTCAGATGTTTCATCATAAGTAGAACATGCCTATTTTACATGATAACAGGCGTGATTATCCACAGAAATCTTTCATTCACTTCCTTTTTAATATTATGAAACTAACTTCAAATGTCTAAACCAGGGGTTTCCATATCCCCAAGAGATATGGGAACCAACTGCTGGGGTATGGGACTCGATCTCTAAAGTACAGTGACATAAATTCATATTTGGAAGCCATACTGCCAATAAGGAATGGTAGAATTTCGACAGTAAAATGAAGAGGTTGTGGAACCATTGGACAATCTATTGAGGGTCTGGAATCATCAAAAGGTTAAGAACCCCTAGTTTAAGCATTCAATCTCTAAATTTCTTTTACATATTCTCTCTTATCAGTTTCAATATTTTAGAAACTTTAAAATTTAAATCTGTTCTTAACATAAAAATACCTCAAATATTACTTTACCTATCAAATAATAAGTGTAATTTCAGACTTTGAAATCAAAATTTCTCTTGTTAAAGTCTCCGAAATCATATTTTTTACAATCAATAAAAATTAAATCATATTGAACTTGGTTAATATTCAATGCAAATATTTTTTAAGAGTATATAAGATTTGGATTTATACTTTAGCATTTTTTCTTTCTTCAGTCAAACTATAGAGAGGATCCAATAAAAAAGAGAATATTTGAATTCAAACTACATCCTCTCCAATTAGAATATTTGGACTTCACTATGTTAATTATTCTACTTATAATTATACTTTTTTTTAATTAAATAAGAAACCACAGTGTTCTAATAAAAGAAATTAAAAGAAGCACACATAACCTTTATTGTTTAAAAATAACGATATAAATTTATTTAATAGTAGTTGCCTTTATTGCTTAGCTTTATGACCTTTATAAGTAAGCCTTCTATTTATACTGAGAATACAATTGGTTGATTGTATCGGAGAGAATGCGTTTGAGGTCAGACCGAGTTGATTTAATTTAGCAGAAAATCTAGAACGTTGTCCACTAGCAGAATAAAAACATGAAAATACTAAATTTTACATTATAAAAAAATAGAAACCAAACAACAAACAGGGAATAGTATATAAGCAAATTCAAAAACTTGATTATACGTTATCATTTTTTTGAAAATAATACTTAACAAAATGAAAAAAAAGAAGAAGAAAAGAAAGTTTAGCTTTTCTATCAAGAAATGCTGTTTGGAAGGAAACTTGATACTAAATCTGATCCATCGATGAAAATAGAAATGCTCAACAATAGAACAACGGATGAAACATAGATTAATGTATATAAAAAAAAGAAACCCACTTATAGATAAGTTACAGCTGAAAAAAAAATATATAGAAAATCTTACGGAAAGTTCTTAAGAATAAGTTCAATTGAATAGTAAGAACTACATTTGGACTCGCATAATATCATCAAAGAAGTACTCGCTATATAAAGAACATTTTTACCAATATTATATTTTGAATTATTTTTATATCAGTATCTTATATATAAGTTCAATAACAGGAGCATATACTAAAATATACTTTTATTGAAAAAAAAAAAATATTTCATACTTGTCCATCGATGTACTTGTCAAATTGGACGTAACGCATTATTGTTTGCTTCTCGACAATTTTTTAAAACACACTGCCGGAAATTTATGTTAAATAATAACGTTCTATTGTAGAATGTTGTAAATTATTTATTATATCATAAATTGATTTAAAGAGAAACAAAATAAAATTTTAAAAACGTTTCTACATTTCATTTTTAAAGTAAGATATTCTTCAAATTTTAACTTCTGCCACCAGGGTGCTTGTTTTAAAAATTTACGTTTTTTTTTAAACCTCGAGAATCGTCATTGTTTGGGTTGAATACCGGAAATTGTGTTTTAACTCTCTTGGAGTTTTTTTTTAATCACTTTTAAAAAAAAAAAACACCAAAAACTAATAAGGTAGATAAACTAATATATTATTATATTTAAGAGGATAACATGTAAAAAGACTTACGATAATACTTTACGATTGTTATTCATTCGTGCGAGAAAACAATTTTTATCTCGAACAAAGAAACAGAATTTATTTTTATTTTTCTGTAAAATTTATATAAATCGTTACGATTTTTTTAAATATGAATGAAAATATGTTTTTGAAATTTTTCAAAATAATTTTTATTTCCGTTCGATACATCAAAATTTAGAATTTTGACGAATAAACAAAACATCACACTCGTTTGATACGTTCCAGTTTTGTATATGTATTTTTTTTTTTTTTTAGTAATGACGGAAGTGAACCTACTTCAATTATGAATCATGAGAAGTCCTTGAATTTGTATAAACAGATAGGATAGTAAAAAAAAAAAACATGAAGGGGAAATACAGTATTTATAAAACTTGTAGTTGCCACTGTAAATCTTTTTTTTTTTAATAATAATTATTATTATTATTATTGTTTACTAGAGCGCAACAAAAACATGATCTACAATGTTGGTATTCGATCTTAGAGATTATCGATATTGATATTATTAGCGTGTTTAATTAATAATATGCTTCTAACAAAATGTAAACAGGAAACTGTAAATTACGTGTTGATAAATAAACGATAATAAATTAAATTTGATTTATTCATACCCGCCATATTTTTAAAAGTATTCTTTTTTGAATAATCAATTTTTGATAATATTTACCATAGCTTTAACTAGATGTAAATATTTTATGTTGCTTTAGGTATTGATATCTAATTTTATTAGATGTAAATATAAACATTAAATGTAAATATAAACTAAAAAAAAAAAAATTAGAGAATTTAATGTTTAAATTTACATCTACTAAAATTAGATGTTAAAGCGTAAATATTGGTTTTTCTAATTTCTCTAATCATTTATATTTTATTTTTATTTTTATTTTTTCTAATCACTTTCTTGTTCTAATCAATATCAATATTTAGTTTTTCTAATGACTTTGTTTAGTTTGTCTGTAATGAAATTAAAAGTAAGGCTCAAACGTATTCTTTTAAAACTTGATTTTCGATTGTGTGTCGTCTTCACGCATTGGAACTAAAAGAATGTTCGTTAGTTAAACAGAAAAATCGAAAAAAAAGCATTGTTGAAATATTTCTGATGCAATGTGACAGACAAAACAAGAAATGCATCGATTTTGTAGGATTTCTGTAGACAGTTTTCGCTATAAAGAATCAACAAAAGGATTATATTTTACCACAACATTGCAAGAACTCGCAAGCAGCTATTGCAAACCACACAATATATATAGGCTAGTACGTTTTTTTCGCTAGAAATATTCAAAATTTTCTCTTTTACAAAAGCTTAACACGTTATAAAGGATCTATGCAGTAAATTCTGTATATCTCTTTCTTTTTAAGAAAATTTAAGGACGAATTTTTCGGTTAAAAAAAAAACTAGCCACGATCTATCAATCTTTTAAAGATCTGACTTGAATGCTTAAAAAAAAAAGCAAAAATTTTTATAGATGATCCTTATTTTTATTCATAAATGTCTGAACTTTATAATAATAATAATAATAATAATAATCGCTAGTATCTAAAGAGGCATAAAAGGTCGAGTTGCTATTTTTATAACTTAGATACTACTAGAAAAGCAATAGTTGAAATCAAAGAATCAAACAGAAAGATTTTAATCATTTGAAACACGTAACACAATTTCCACATCTACCAGAAAATTTTTTTATTTTATTTTTTTCCTTCCGTTGTTGTTGTTGGTCAAAGAAACTTGGAGTCTCTACAATATTTATTTTTCAAGATAGGTGTTCAATCTCTGTAGACTTTGTCGTGTCGGGTGTACTTGACCTGATTGTAACGAAGAGAAATTGGAGGAGGAAAAGAAAAAAAATAAAAAAACGTTTTAAAACAATAGAGCGGATCTTTTTTTTTTACACACATACACACGGTAAAGGTCGTTTTTTGAATTGTGATTAATGCAAAATTTACAAAATTAATTTATTAATGTGCAGGTGTTGAGATAAGATCACGCTTTATGTTAAAATACGAGTAAATGGACTTCACACGGAGAATTGTTTTCTTTCGCACACGGTTATCTCTTTATAGTAGAAAATTGGATGGTGAATTATACTAAACACTACCTTGAAGAAGTGACCAATAGTACGTCCGTGATTAGAGTGCCGACAGGTCACTTCTTGTTGTGATAAATGTTGCTTAGAAGCATGACGTCATCCCAGAAATGATTATACACCGGACCTCGTCATTATGTTATCATCGCAGATTTTCCAAACATTCATTGGTCAAAGGTCAGTGTCCTATTTAATGACTTTATTCGACGATGACGTAATGACTTTTACACATGGTGACCATGCAGTTCCGTTTCTAAACATCCGCAATATCCGAGGGCGGATCTAGAAATTTTGTTATTTAGGAAAAGAAAAAAAAAAGTAGATGTATTACGTATTACAAAAAAACATATGATCTCCATATTGAAACCGTAAATGAAGATTAACGCCTATGAATCATCGACATGCAAAAATTAAAAAATAATAATAATAAATATTTATTTATTTTATCACATAAAACTATCTGATAGTCACGACATATTGTATATATATATATTTTTCCATTAATGTGTAGTATTTTCCCAGGAAACCTTTCTATTTTTAAAAATCCTCCCTTGAAATTCAATATTAGACAGTTTAAAGTTTGAAATTTATATTCTTTCGGCAGTAAACATATATTTATAAATATTAATAAAAAAAAAAAATGTTTTAACTTCTGACAATAAGAATAAAACAAAAAAAAATTCAAATTTATATCCCTGTGTGACTTTTTACGTTGTTCATATATACAATATAAACACGAATAATTAGTCAATATACTGTACAAAGAAATTAAATAAAGTTTGAGTGTTTCCCATTAAATGCGGTTCAAAAGGCTAGCAATTCTCGTGTGGATTTTTATCTTTACATTTCTCGTGACGTCATTGTTTAGCCAGACAAACACCGGATAGTTGGATAATAATATTATTATTATTATTAATGACAAGCATGACGTCTGCACTGCAAACACAATGGGGACTTTTATATAACGTGGTGAAACTTTACAATGTACGTATTCTTGACAATTTCCTGATAGATAGAGTTTTGGTGTATACAGAATGGCGACAGACCTAGAGTCAATATGGACGCCATTAGATTTGTTCCTGCTGTTCCAAAGATAGGTTTACTTAACAATTTCTCCTGTCAACCGCTTGTCCGACACGAAAATGTACTTGGCTGATAAATATATTGACGTTGCCTACTTTGTGGTTACACTTCATTTCCTCCTCGGTCTTTGAACAATAAATTTTGCTGTAACGCTCCTATTTAGACAGAAATGGAAATTAAAGTTAGAAAGATCAACCGAATGGTCTTTTTTTTTTTTTTTTTTTATTTCCTCTACTTTTTCCCTTATGGCATTAGCACACGTTCTGAATATTAATTAATAAACTCGTGTGTACATTAAACGAATTACTACAACGTTTAGAAAATTATTATTTTTCTGATTAATAAACAATTACTCCTCAATTTTCTAATTGAACTTTAAACGCGACTTTGCAGAACGAAAATCGAAGAAGGAAAAAGAAAAAGTTTAGTCGGAAAATTGGCACAAAAAAGCAAACTTCATAGTCCACGTGTAGGACAATCGCGAATTAAGCTACTTGAACATTGGTAATACCAACTATTGACCCGACGTTCAATTTTTAAAGCAATAGTTTCCAACAAAGTCTATTACCACTGTTATTATATTCTTTATACGACAAAACGCTGAAATCCAATTTCGTTGGACTAGGTGCAGAGTGAGTCCAGGTAATTGGTAGCCATGGCAACCAGACCATGTTGGATGTGGCGACAAAATCGACTTATTTACAGTTCGAAATCTAACAATAAGCGCTCTTCACTTCTTCCCAATTGAAAATAGAATAATAACAATGATAAATCCTTAATCCTTCGTGTTTTCGAATTAGTCGTTATATTGTTTTATTTTTAATTAATAAAATATATATTTAAGAAAAATTATTATTTTTTTTTTAATATTAAACAGCGCGCTAAAGATCAGTCTACAAATAATAACCATTCACTCGAAAGTTCGTTTATATTATAATAACTTAATGTTTACATTAAATTTTTTCTTAAAAATTATAAAATAAAATATTATTATGAGAAAAATATCTTTAAATGTCTTTTAATTTATCGTATCGCGATTCTTTACTTGTCAAACATTTTTTTTTTTTTAAGGTTAGATCGGTTTTTATCTTAAAAATTGCATTAACTGGACGTAAAATATATTTCATAGGAAATAAAAATAAAATTCTGAGAGGAAAATTAAAAAAAAAACGAATTTTTACTGTGCTATAAAGATTATTATTGCAGGATCACTTTATTTTATTGTTTTTACTATAATTTTTTTGTAATTGCAATAAAAAAAAAGAAATTTAAAAATTTGTTTCGGCTGGCATTAAAATTTATTCAGAAACAGAAATTTTTTTTTTAATTGCAATAAAAAAAAGAAATTTAAAAATTTGTTTCGGCTGGCATTAAAATTTATTCAGAAACAGAATAATAAAATATTTATAAACAAGAGAAAATTCATCACAAATTACAAAATGACTCCATTTTATCGTGGCTACATTGAAACTTAATATTTTTATATATAGGCCTATATATATATATATATATTTTCTGTTATTGTAATCGAGTAATCTTAAAAATTGGATTGATCAGGCAGATAAATAATATTAAAAAATGTTAAAAATTTCGAACAGAAACCATACAAATGCCACCGCAACGTAGAGACTTTACTAACCTATACGTTGTAATGCAGTATTTACCATACGGTACTGCAATATTTTAAAAGCGTAATCAGCCGAGTAATCTCAAAAATCGTTTTAATTCAACATAAAATTTTATTTAAACACTGGGATTAAAAAAATAAAAAAAAAGAGTTTTATAAATATATTAAAGCGGAGAAAATTTATTACAAAGTTTAAAGCGGAAAACTATTAAAAACATTAGCAGGTATATACCGAGAGATAATTTATTATGAAAGACGAAAGTAATATTTCAAGCAAACTTTTATGATATTCTTTAAAACAGTATAGCTGTCTCTCTTTTTCGTATAGTTTGCAATTAAACGAACAAGCATAAGCTACGGTTAATAATCATCAACGCATCATTTGAGAGTTTGAGTAAAGCGTCGATGTTCGCTATAATTGGGGAACTTAATTGACTCTTTGGAGAAGATGGTATCAATTACACCTGCCAATTACAGCCTAGTAAAGCATCAGTTTTAATTGGAGACTCCTTTTCTAGACTTCATTTTTTTATACCTTGCAGAACATAAACGAACTCTGACCAGCTGTTCATAGTCCAATGTACTTAAATAACGTAACGAACCTGTCAGAATATATTTATTGCACTATTTTAACATAGAATATGAATTGCTAAGAAAATTAAAAGACAACACTTTATTATTAACATACCATTATTATTATTATTATTATATTTATAATTTTTAGACTATGATAAGTTTTGCAGTCGTAATGTATATGTACTGCAATGTATACAGTATTAGATTGGGTATGTTTGTGTAAGGATTGCATTATACTTTACTCATATATATTAATAATTATCAGGACTAATTTGTTTATATAAGAAATGCATTGAACTTGCAATTTTGGAAGAAAATAGTAGCTCTGCTGGTGTATTCCGCTGTCGTTTGAGTGATATTTTTGTTGTGATTTGTCCATTCGCATTCTTATGTCGCCCAAAGGGAGCATTTCCATGCAATTTTAAAAGGAATGGGATCAAAATTTCAACATCGAAACGATAGTTTTATATTCGACTTAAATTTTTTTTTCCTTCTTCTTTAAGTGCGCCAAGAATGAGAATCAGTTGAATGTAAGGAGTAAAAAGTTAAGAATGATAAGAATATCGATGGAGTTCGAGTTTTGCCTAAATTAAAAATTTCTATTGGGTTTATAAGATTAATTAAAAATATGTGACATTAGTTAATGAACTGATAAATTAAATTTTGTTTTTTTTTTTTTTTTTTAAACCGAATTTCTGCCGGGAAAATTTTTATTATATCAATTACGTAAAAAGTTAAAACGTTATCGACTTTTTTTAGTCAGTTTCATCAACGTAAAACATCTTAATGACGTTTTATATTGTAAAATTTCATTCGAAAATTGCTTATTTTCAATAAAATAAAATTTTTTTAAGTTATTAAAATTTAATCTTTACAAATTCGCTTTTATTGCTGGCGAAACAACGATTAGCAATTTTATTCTTTACAAACTTTATGCAATGATAACGATGATAATAATAACGATATATAAAAAAAAAACTTTATTCAAATATTAATATTAACTTTAATAAATATTGAATAAGGTATATCAAGAGAGATAAAAAATAATAATAATAATAACTATAAACAAATTTTATTTGGCAAAAAAATAACTGGGAAAAGGAAATTTTCATAAAGAAAATATTTTATTGTTATGATAAGAAGTAAACATTTAAACGAATAAAAATGAAAATTATTCCATTTTCAAGTATTTTGCATCACTATTTCTATGATCAGAGAGAGAAGCTGGCCACAGAATAGTCTGAAATCCAATAACCTCAGAAAAGAAAACAGGATGAAGATCTGTGGGCAGATAACCTTATTCATATACATTGGTTTTTTTTTCCTGAATCCTTTGGCAAAAAAAAAAATATCTCATTTGAGAAAATTAGAATTAAATTTTGCATTTTAGTGATTTTAATGTGGATTGCTTATATATATATTTTAGCAGTTACTCGAAAAAAATTCGAAATATAAAAAAAAATCTCGAATTATATAATTTGATCTTGTGTAATCGTATTTTATAATTTGTTTTAGTTTTAGGTAAGAGTTCTTTGTGTGTGTTTGATAACTAAATTGATTTTTTATTTTTATTTTCTTAACGTTAAAGAAGAAAATCGTTTTGAATCCTCATGCTAAAACGATCTTCCTTCTCAAGTTAGGCAGATAAAATTTCGCTTAAAATTCCGGCTATGTTGCAACTTCTTCAAATTGTCGAAAGGCAAAAGAAGTAAGAAAATAAAGAAAGTTGAAAAATTTTATTCTAAATCATGCGTGATCGATAACAATTTGAACAACTTATATATATATATATAACTTATATATAATCCTCTAGTAAATATACATTTTTCGAATACTGCATGGAAAATATAGTAAACAATGATAATCGGAAGAGAAGTTTTTGATTTATTAATATGAAACCATTGTGATTATAACTAAAAAAAAAACTAGTACCAGTTGCTCATCTACTAGTGATGGTGAATAACTGGTATTACAACTTCTTTCGAATACTGCATGGAAAATATAGTAAACAATGATAATCGGAAGAGAAGTTTTTGATTTATTAATATGAAACCATCGTGATTATAACTAAATAAAAAACTAGTACCAGTTGCTCATCTACTAGTGATGGTGAATAACTGGTATTACAACTTCTATTAGAAGAGATTTCTTCGTTAGATAATGAATAACGATAATCACACTAAATTATTTTCGGTTTACTAGAAATCTTCACAGATTAACATCATATTAATATTTAAATTAGATAAACGTCGCACTGTTTATCTATTTAACCTTCGTGGAATAATTCAAACTGAGCTTAATCTTCTTTATTTAACTGATAAAATCTTAACAATTACTATTTTGATTTTCTACAAATGCCATTCCTCCATCAATAATAATAATAATTTGAAAATTTTATAATGTATTATGTTATTAAATAATTTAGAAGAGAGAGAGAGATCGAACGTCAACAACTAGAATTTTGATTTTCCGAAAATTTACGAAGCTACTGCTAGTTCAAAATTAATATTCTGGAATTTTAGTGAAGTTTGGTTAATATTTCGTTTGAAATGTGAAACCATCTCCATCTTAAACGAAGAATGGATCAATTTATTTGGTGAAATGCGAAACGTGACATCGCTTAACGAGTGGCATATAATTAGTTGGTATGGATTATATCAGCAAAGGTTAAATTACATAAGGTGAGTGAGTAACGCTTTGAAAACTTTGATAATGGAGAAACATTTTCTAGGATTTAAGTGGCAAGTTTTGACAATCGCGATTTAGAAATAAACGAAAATTCCGTACCGAAAGGAGTAGATTACTTTCTTACAACGTGTCGTTACTTTTATAACATATTGCTTTACACGTACGTCAAAAACGACTTTTTTTAAATAATTATATTTAATAATGACATCTTAATTCTATCGGAGTATTAAATAAAAAAATTGAGACATATCTGGTATGTTTTTATTGTTATGAAAAATATACGTGTGGATCAGTACGTAATTAGGCCAAGTTTGAAATATAGTTAGACATGTCTGTTATTAATGTCTCAGATTGCTTACATGTTACTTGAAGGACATTTATGGGTTTCTAATATATATTTACACCTCCTACTTGATGTTCCCTGAGGTGATCTTTACACTATCCACTTAGCTTCATTCCCAAAACCAGACAGTCATTGGACGTTTCGGTTTATGATTTTGATCCAACTGTCAAGCTCTCTAATTGAGCTCCCAATAAAACTTTCTGAAAGAAAACAAGTGAAATACAGGAGAGAAGATTAACAGAAGAAAAAAAATATATATATAAAAAATGAACTCTTTGATATGGTATCCTTATAAAAATTACCTTAATAACTCTTCCTTTGTTGTTTTTCTCGGCGTTGTTTTGGGTTAAAATCACTATAGATATACAGAAAAAAGTGAAAGGAATAGATTGGTGACGTGAACAAGACTGAGAAATGCCATCTTTAAATTGTGACGGGAAGGAAGCAAAGAGATTGGATCCACAATGCTAAGATAGCATACAGAAGTAGAATATTTATAGAATAAGCTGTAAGGCTGCACCCTGTAATGTTTCGCCTGTGAAATATGGCTCACATGGACAAATGGATTTTATATTGGCTAGCTATAAGATACGGTTGTGTAAAGGGATGTCTCCTGGCGAATCTGTCCTGGGTTATTTATCGTCTACGCTTCCCTGAGTGGCACGTTGCTGTCGGAATGTTGTGCACACCATCTAAAAGCGGAATATCAACGATGATATGTATTCATGTTTTTATTTGTTACGTATTGTGATGGCAGTCAAAAACTTTTTAAGTGTATAGAAGTCATAAATAGCGGTAAAAACTCAAAAACTGGTTCTTTTTGGCCTACTTCTGAAAGCTTATTTATAGATTTCTGACAAGAAATTGATGTACTGTACCCCTTTACTATAAAACAATAAAAAAGCGCTTGGGTGTTAACTTTCGTCTGTACGTATCGAAGATGAAGTTACAAACGTGGATCACAGATGGCACGCAGACTGTATGAGTAGAAGAATATAATTATCATCTAAGAGCATTTTTCGTGTTAAAAAAAAAAAAAATATGCAAATAACGACTTTACACATTTGTGTATTCGAATAATGTAGCTGTGTTAAGAATATATTCTTCGATTTTACATTTTTAAATTATAAAACTCTGTTAATTTATCATTTAAATGAATTCTACTTCTACCACTTAAATTTTTCTTTTAATTATTACTGACGATCTAATTGAGCTAATACAGATTTTTCCTCTAAAAATACTTTTCTTAATTAAAAATTAAATTAAATTAAGTATCTCTAATGGTAAATAGAAATCTTTTAAAACTTGTTTGACACAAAGTTTGGAATTCTTTTGGTTAAGAAATTGTAATTTTGATTTATTATTTTGCAAACGTAAACGTAAAAAACGAAACATGGTAATTAAGTACTCAATATATAATAAAATAACGATTTTACATAAACCAAATGACGAAATATATTTTTTTTTCGTAGGATACAATATATAATAAGCATAAAAAGAAATCATTTTTTGATGGATAATAAGCGCAAACTGAGCTTATATGCAATACTGCAGACAAGTTGAATCAGTGTTTATGCTATATAAACAAGCCACACGACACAATTACTTAAGTCTAATTGCACAGTCCATTTCGTTCAATCATATTCAATTTGTTTTCGTTACAACAAAAATTCCTCAAAGTGATGCATGCAATAAAGCTTTTAACTTTCTCCAAGCTTTAACTTAATTAGTTTTTAGTCCACTTAGACAAGTTTGTTTGATGTTATCTGAAACATTGCTTTAAGTTTTTAGAAGATCTTTATGATCGGCAAACAAATAACTTTTCCACATCTTTCCCTGTCCTTTTATCTAATGCATTCTAGGTATCGCATTTCGTTGCATTGCTATATCTCGGCTACCAGAGCTCGTAAGCTGGAACCTGACAGATTAATGCATCCTGAAGTGGAAGAAGAATGATTAATTGTTGTTATTTCTTTTAAATCTAGAATAATTATAATAATTCTTGCGTTAATTTCTCAACTAATTAGTGTTCTACAAAAATTTTATTTAATGTTTACGATAGCAGTAACGAAGATCACTTAACGCCAATAAAGTATCTTTAGCAGGGGTTTTCGACCAAATTCAATTACAGACTTTTTAAATTCTATCAAAAATAGATGAAATATTTTTATTTTCAATTAAATCAGATGGTTTTTCGTGTATTTCAGACATTAATCCTATTGAAACCGTCAGATGGTTTCCTACTCGTTGCACTGGCAATCACCCTAGTCAGGGTTCAAATCAATGTGTTGTAGAGAACAAAAGATTAATTGTGTAATCCAATGATCCTATTAACTTGAATAATTTATTATGTTACTTTAAGAAATAAAATTAATAGATATATATGTGATTAATAGCTTAAAATCTGCTTATGTTAGGTAGCGATTCGAACTTAACCACTTTAAACAGCTTCAGTTGTAACATTCCTGAAACAGCATTAATTATCTCTTTGTATATAATATATTAAAAGGGACATTTTTGAAGGGATTTGTTGAAAAGAATGGAAAAATCAATGATTTATAAATTAAAGGATAGTCTAAATTTAAGTGGCAGCGTATTAAAAACATCATTTTGTAAAGCACTTCTTTAGAAAATGTTCACTTAATGCATATTCTGACAGTTGTCATCAATCACAACATACAACAGAAAAAAAAAGGATTCAAATCATTCAAAATTCATTGATAATATCATTTACTTAATTATATATCTAAATTTTTATTTAATAAATAATAAATAAATTTAAGCAATCGATTAATAAAAAAATAAATAAATTTATGGGGGGATGACGAAAAGAAAAAAAAATTTTTTATTGAAATTCATAAATTATTAGATTTACATAAAATTCGTGCAGGTGATGAAAATTCGCATTTTAGAAACATAAATAAAGCTAGAACCATATGAAACTTTGCCAGGAGAACATAAAAAAAAATAATAATTGTCAAAACTTGTTACACGGGTTACTTGATATTGGTTAACTAATATACACCTACATCAAAATATCGGAGAAAATTATATATAATTGTCTTATCTGGCATTCGATCGGAGGAGATGATAGTGCTGTAGTTTATTCTTATTTATTACGTAAGAAAATAAAATGTATCAGGTCACGAAAATGATCGAAAAAATATATGATTATCAATAGTTCAAAGTGCATGAAAATGAATTTATTATCATGATAAAAATCAGACTAGACTGGAATTTTTCATCACCTATCACCTCGAGAAATTTCTGATCGGAGATTGATGGCGGCTCGTAAAAATAAAAATATATATATATAAGTGTTAAAACTTAAAATTTTTACTGAGTAGGCATACGTGAGACACAAATTTTTCAAAGTTTACTTTAAATAAAATAAATAAAGTTGTTTTAACTTTAAAAAAAAAATATATATATATATAAAAGAAAGTACACATTAATATGCGTCACTGGACAATTTAATTCTAAACAAAAAGTATTATTAGAAAAATCAATGTCACATATATCAACTTCAACTTTAAAGATATTGTAATGTTACCAGGCAACCGAAAAACCGCAACTAGCATATCAATGGCATATCTATTATAGAAAGTTTCGGTTAAAAATCAATTAATTGATCTTTTACAATTCGTTATTGTCTACTTTATAAGTTTATAATATATAATAAATTTCGGAAAAATTTTTTCTTCGATATATATATATATATGATATATTTAACCCAAAATTTGATCTCTGTCGAAAAAAAGTATACTGTATTAAGAATTTATGTTATAGTTCTGAAAATATGTTAAGAATATGTTTTAAAAAAAGAAAGGAGAAGGGAAAAAAATAAGAATAAGGGAGAATTTTATTCTTGATACATCAATTTTAAAAAATACTTCAGGTTTTAGAAAAAGTAAAGATGAAATTCTGAATCATTTTACTTTGAAAGAAATTGGAATGGCCTATATATAAAAATTTCATTTTTTTTTTTTTTTTTGCTTCAAAACAATTTAAACTTCTTATATTGCAATAGATCTTTATAAAGACCAAATTTTATAGTGCTTTTTTTTATAATTGTTTTACCAAAAATTCAAAAAATAAATATTTTCTTATCGATTTTGCTACGAAGAAACTTGACTAATAATGAATGCTGTTACATTTTTATTTTTTTAGGAATATATTATTCACGTTTAATATATAGAACCTATTATATATATGTATGCAATAACAATTTTTTACTACTTATATAAAAAGCACTCGTTAATAATATTTTCTTCACTGAAAAACAAGCATATAAAATTATATATCTTTACTATATGTTTACATATTTATAAAATATGCATATTGTGTATGTTTACATTCAATAAAAACATGATATAAATTCACATAAAAAAACAAAGCATAAAAGTTGTATAAAATTTATTAAATAATTATTATTAATGCTATTTCTTAAAAGCATCAGAATTAATAATTAGAGATTTAAGCACTTAAAAATTAAATTATACAATTTATAAATTATGAATTTATAAAAATATACAGCATTTATATTAATATATAAATTATCTTATTTATAAATTAATTATTTACATAAATTCATGTGAAGATATATTATTAAATCCATACGATATATACTAGCAATACAGTACTAAGCATCTTAAGCATTAAATTAAGCACAAAAATAGATTAAAATATTCCTATCTATAATAAAAAATTGTTAGTGCTTTTATTATAAATAAAATTATAGTTTATACGAGAAAGTATACAGTAAACCAATCTCTCTGCACTTACGAGTAGGAAACCCTTTTCAAATTTCAAGTTTTCTGGACTTTTTGCCAAATTATTTATTTTTGTTACATAAACAGAAAAGAGAAAAATATATATAATTTTAAACAGCTTCAAAATTTCTGTATATATTTATTTTAAAATGATTAAAAGTTTAATTTTCGATGATCAAATAAATAGTGGAGTGAAATCAATATTGACATCATCCTGAATTATTTCAATGGAAATTCGATTATTATCCTTTTAAACCTATTTTTCGTCAACATTCTCATTTATAATCCCATCAGCATTTAATTGAATCTGTGATAGAAATCTATTTAAGTCCTTAAAAGTAATTTTTGATTCCATTAATAATTTTACTAAAATTTCCTCAACGATGGAGTATTTAATAAGAGGAATTTAATTAATCTTCTCTTATTGTTTTAATGCGAATACCCGTTATATTGGTAACAATAAAACCATTCAATCTGCTATTTAATAAACGAAACTGATCAATAACAACCACCAGAATAAATGTATTGAAAATTGTTTACAAAATTCAATTTTGACGAATTTTTTATTTTTTTTTAAATTAATTAATCGTAAATATTTCAATAATAATTTTCACAGGTATATATTTGAGTATAATTATAATCTAAGATGATATAAAATATTAAAAACAGAAAAGTTACATTTTTATAACTGTTATCGAAAAGGACAACCTGATATTTACTTATTTAATTATAAAAATAGTCCTTGATAATTATTGCTGTGGTTAGAGGCACCAGTTTGACTAAGGGCGGAGAAATAAAATGGTGTTCAGACCTTGAATCAAGACGTATTCTCGTCCAACGGTACTAAATTTAGACAATAGTGGAAAATCCCGGACTTGAAGGTTAGACTCACAATCTGCAGGATATTTTCTTTTGAACTTTCAACTGTTACAGCCTGTCTGTGTTTTACGATCTGCTTTGGTACCGATAGTAACGAAAATATTTTTATAGAAGAAAACAATTCGGATATATAAACAGTACCATACGGTGAATTATGTGATAAATTACGACCTTCTATTTATAATAATTTATCAGAAGATCTTCGAAATAATAGATATACGATGTAATAATGCCAAATTAATACAGAATTAAGCTTCATTAAGCCCATCGTTTAAGAATGGAACAATGTAATCTGAAAGTCGAATGAGGAATATGGGATCTTCAATCATATTTTATGGATGCAATTCATCTAAATCGTTTTAACTTCTATTTTTTTATGTGATATATATTAAGTTCAGCAAGTAACGAGCTAAAGACTTCTTTTAAAATGAGATATCAGAATTTTAATCCGTGGAAGATAAGTATTATTTATATTATACTCGTTTAAAAGTGAAGTTTCACTAATAAAGTATGCTTTGTAGGCTACTTGAACACATAAAAATTACTGTATTAAACTGAAACCAGCACAGTATACATTAAAAGTTCTGTACTGGTTTCAATAATATTCTGTGATGTTAAAAGTGGACTTAACTAATCTGCTATCTATTCAAACATCACAAAAATTTCTAAATTTAAAGATTTATGATATCTTAGAATATAAAAAATATATATATAATTCAAAAGTCTTCAATAATTTTCATGTATAGTATATTCTAAATTAAATAAACTACAGTATATTTTTTTCTCTCTAGTTATGTAGTTCTGTTTCTGCATTATTATTCCTATATAAAAGAATAAAGAAACCATTCAGGTACGCGAATTTTAAGAAGAAAAAAAAATAAGAAACCTTTAACACATCCCTTAATTTTCTGGTATTTAAATAGGAATAAGTTAAAAGAATAATTTCAATAAGTCTTTTGTGATCAAAACAAAAAACGAAAATATTTCAAGAGTTATTTATCTTTATGTCAAGCATCTACAATGATTTAGAAATTTTCAAAAGGATAATAATAAGAATAAAAAATAAACAAAATAAAGGAAAGAAACACGAAAATCATTTGTGTTCCTCTTTGCTTCGGATACACAAAGAAATATTTTCAATTGGATAACTTTGTAAACATATATATATATATAAGGCTATATCGGATTATTTTTTTTCTTTTTTGTAAATGGTATGAGACTTTTCATTGCAGTTTGAAAAAATGTGTTGTAATGATGTTAAAGTTGATAAATATGTTATGCGCTCTTTTTAGAGGCGCATTATACAGAAAATACAATTTGTTACAATAACAAGATTAATTAAAAAATTAAAAAAAAACCATAATATTAATGAAAATGATATTAAAAATTAAACTAATTGCATACTGTCTGCTCGTAACGAAGATAACATTAAGAAACGGCTGAAACACTTCTTTTAATATTGTTTAAAAACTGATAACTATCTAGTTTTGATATATTATTATTATTATTATTATTATTATTATTATTATTAAATGAAAAACCGGAGGAAAAATCGACCTTTAAAGTAAAACAATAAGAGTATTTCCTTTATGAAGTACGGGTATGTCTTCCTCTTCCTTAATCGCAATTTTTCTTTAGAAAGTTACAAAATATTTTTTTTTAAAGTAATATTAAAAATATTTAGAAAATTACGTTTCGGCATTTATGTTATTAAACAATCAAATTTGTTACTACAGCAGCATACGGAGCCAACAATGTTCTACAATAATCTCTGGAGGCGATACAATATATATTCTATAACGTAGTGCTCATCCTATTATTATCTTTAGACAATAATAATAATAATAATAGCACAGAATTCAATTCTATATTAATACCGATCTTTCTTATTCAATATGTAGTAAAAGTATCTGAAACATAATAAAGCTAAATGATCCTTTCCCCCCTTTCTTTTTCTGGAGGCGTTCATGAACGAAAAATGGACACTCCGATCTTTATTTCTGGATAAGATTATTCTTAACGCTTCCTTTTCTTACTGACAAGACAATAGAGATTATTTTTATCATTTTAAACCATCCTTATCAAGCTTATATAAAAAAATCCAGGCGGATTTGGGTGAGTGTCCCTTCATCGCGGCAGTGACGTCACATCCCGTACCGCCGGCCATTGGACGGATAGCGCATGACGTCACCGCCGACGACAGTTAAGTTGCTAACAGAGAACGTTAGCGATCGCGAGACAGTCGGTGGAGAACAGCAGACGTCAATTTGAACGTCTGCCGATAGGTCAGGTCTTTATATCTAGTGAAAAAAAATTATAACGCTCTTCCGATCTATATATATATAGAATCATTTTGATGGATGTGCTGTCGCTGATTAAAAGATGAAGAGACCAGACAGGCATTATTTGGCCTCTTTTTTTTTTTTTTTCTCTCCTTTCCCCTTTCGTTCTAACCCTCGTTCGTGAAAGTCGTCTGCTTGGATATCGACTCGGACGCGAGATCTCGCCGCTCCGTTACAAGGTGAGTTAACGCAGATTTAACTATACATTACTATAATTTTTTTTTTTTAATTTTAATCAAACAGATAAAATAAGATGTTTTTTCCTGTTTAAAAATAATTATAATTATACACATCTTCCTCGATTCGTTATTATATATAATTTTAATCAAACAGATAAAATAAGATGTTTTTCCTGTTTAAAAATAATTATAATTATACACATCTTCCTCGATTCGTTATTATATATAAATTCGTTTTTTCAATTTGTCGAAATTCAGGTAAGTTTTAACTTTTCCTTATAATTTTTCTTCGTTTTTACACTGTTTTCTTTCCTTGTTATGGTTATTCACTCGTCGGAGAAATAGAAAAAGACCGACTGTAAATAAAATATAAATATTTCGAAAAATATATTTTGCATTAAATTCTTAATGAAGACTTTTAAAAAGATCTCTAAATCGACTTCGGAGTTGTAAACTATAGTAAGGAAAGAACCTATAATTACAATAAGGAAAAAAATATTGTAATTCGTACCAGAGAAAGCTATTAACATTAGTAAGGTAGACTGTAATTATAGTTAAAAAAAAAAAAAAAAAAAACTGTAACATTTCTTTTGATTCTAGTTTCTTACAGCTATAGTTCTTACTCTAATCCTTTCCTTTTCATACTAATACATTGAATTTAAAGAGATTGTAACTTAGTGGAACCTTGTGGGCAGAGTTTCTTTCAGGCATGTTTCCGGAGGACTTTGTACCGTAAAAGTAAAATGCGAAGGGAAAATTAACATCGAAAATCGTTCGTTTGGTCCTCCGAAAGCGTGCTGAAGGGGTTTCTGTTGCAGGATTCATATACCCTTAACGTTAATGGAATTTAATAACAGAATATAGCATAAAGATTTAACTGATTTAAGTTCTAAAAATTTTAATTAAATCTTTACCTAGTACATTACTAAAATCCTGATATAATGATAGCTTCTATTCTGCTGTAGAATTTCTAGGCCTTTATTATAAATATTTTTAAGTCTCGAATAATGTTATATATGCGAAGCATTTATTGAAAGCTTTATTTAAAGAATAAGATTATGTTTATTCAGATTCCGAATCTATTAGAGATAGTATTTTTTACTCTAAAACTTTAATTCTACACTCTCCAAAATTGATCATGAATAATTTTATAGAGCATGTTCGCATAAATATGTAAATATAGGACAGCGATGTTCTAGAAAATATACGGGTAACTCTCGTATAACATGATAGTTTGGTTCCTATAAAATAGTGCAAAAGCATGTTACACAGGATTAAAGTTTACTGCAAATTCTAAACCGTGTTAGAGTGAAATTATATTATATAAATACCGTGTTAAGCAAGGATTGCCGCAATTTTCTGATCGTATTAGGGTAAAACCGTTTTATAGAAATTTCGTGTTATACGAGGGTTGTCTGTATAGAATATATAAATAAATATATAAATTGTATATAATATAATAAATCTATATGAACATAATAGTTTAGAAAAACAAAATTATTCAAAATTTAATATTATTTCGAATGCAATTTTTATGCATTCGTTTGATTGATTACGCAAATTGTCTTAAAATATATACATAAATCGAATTTTATATATATATATATATATTGCATATATGCATACGCTCACCGAGAAAAGATCAAAGTTAACAAAAAGATAACTTCGGTGGCTAAAGAAAATTTTGATATTTAAATATTAATGACTTCATTAATAAAAGTTTATATAAATCATGCATAATGCATTACCGATAAAGAAAAGTGTATGTTTTACTTCACTTTAGAAGAGTTTTTCATATTTAAATTAGTTTATTAAGATATTTGTTAATATATTCTGTGAAGAAACATTGAACTGCTCTTTTCCTGGTCTGCCTTATAGAAATGGTTATGTTTATACTGTAATGCTAATGCAGAAAGCAGGCAGAAAGAAGAAGAAAAAAATTAAAAAATGCAGTTTAAAATACTGTATTTATTTCTCTAGAATTAATCGTGAATACATTTCCTTATTTTAATAATGTAAGAAAATTTTATTAATATAAAATACACGTATGTATGCATATATGTATATATATATATATATATATGTGTGTGTGTATGTGTGTATATATATATATACAGTATATATATATATCAAGTCAGATATATTATTAATGTTGTATATAATGATGTTTAAACTACCTACAGATGTATAATATGTTTATATATGATGTTATAACTGTATTCCTTGATCGCGTGATTGCCTATAGAATACGTCTGCATGGCTTTGATCTTTCCATTCAAAAAAGTTTACTGAACTATGCAAAAGGAAATGACGTTTCGTTTCAGTTGGTACGGATTGACAAGCAATGTGTTCCAATGGGGAAAAAGTCATATCTAACAAACTGCATTTAATGCTAGGAAAAGATACATACACATTCCAAAACCTCTTTGGTATTGTTAAAGTAACGAACTGTATCTGACACTTTTAACAAGTTCTCTTTCAATTAAAACTTTTTTATTTTAGTAAAAGAAGAAGATAAATCGGAAAGTATTTAAAATTTTCTAATTTCTTACAGTTACTTTCCATCGATATTTTTTGATTTTAATTTGCATAATTTCTAGAAGTCACCCAATTTGCTTTGCATTACATTAATTTCTAATTTTCGCTCTCTCTCTCTCGCTCTCTCTCTCTCTCTCTCTCTCTCACTGCAATAATTTATTTTAACTAAGTTTCTCAGTTCTCTCAAAAATCTGCATTTTAAATCCTAGATAACTTGATTTATATTATTATTTTCTCTTTGGTTTTTAAAAGATTCTGGTTTTTAATACTAGGATTCAATTTTAATAATTTAATCAATTTGGTTGCTTTCAAAGAAATTGCTGTAAATAAATACCAATCAGTTACTAAATTAATTTTTTCTCTTTAAAGAATTTTTGTTAACCTACTTATGTTATTGTAGATTTGAAACACTGCCAAATATATATCGTTTTTTTAGTATAAAGCAATGAATTCTTAAAATAATTAATAAATTATAGAATAGCACAAAGTCACTGCCAAAATTCGAGAAATTTTTTCCTTATAAATAAATTATTTATATCTCAAGAAAGTTATATACAAAATTGACACGATATGTACTAAAATTTAGAAAATTTTCAATATCTTTAAAAACTTTTTTTTTCCTAATTCCATTTTCGTATGATAATCGATTGATTTTTCATCTGAAAGCAAAATGCCAACCAGCTAAATAATCGTTCGGCATTTCGTTATTAGAGAAACTGTTTGTTCAATTAATTCTTTAACTGAATGTAAACATAATTCTCTTTCCTTGTTAATTGCGAAATTAATTAACATGACATCTTGAGAAATTAAAAATTTGATTACTCTGATTATCCCGCCTCAGAAGTCGTGCAGTCATTTCATTGATTCAATTTTATGTCAATATGCAAACAGTGGGTTACACTGACTCAGTATTACTTTTTAAAAAAGCAAACAATACATTATAACGTTGACAAAACTCATTTTTAACTTTTATAATAACGAGTTTCACTTCATTATATGTCGACTGCACACCAGTCATACGATTTTGATCGCCTTATCACACTTTTTTTATGATTGCTACTTTAATAACAAACCGGAGATAAAAATCTAAAAATAAGTACATACGTATTATAATCGCAACAATTACCAAACTGCACACCCACACACACATACACACACATTCTGAAGCTTATTATTATTACTACAGATTTATTGCATTACAATACAGATTTGAGATTTTGAATTAAATTTTGTATTAACAATATAATACCGAAATTTGACTTTATAATTCTCGCTTTATAAGCGAGCGTTATATATAAATATGTCCCGATATTCGGTTTCGAATCGTTTATAAATAAATATTTATGCAGATATACAATTTGGAATGTGTTCTTAATCCATGAATAGCGAGTATGTTTGTGCTCGAATGCGGATTTATATATGAAAATAAATAGATTGTATCGCCTTCCAGGAGGTCACGCTTTTCTGATTTCTAATTATAATCGTGTTTCTGTAAAGGATAAAATTCAACTTCCAAGAAAATTTCGAGATCGTGCACTTTATGACGTGCATGACTCTATCGAAACAGTCACGGCATCAATCCTATATCCTGACTGCACCTGCATCTTTCATGACTTATATACGGATATATGTTAATAAACATGTGTAAATAACCCCATTGCTATTTTTTTTAAAAAAAAAAGCCTTCATCGTGTATACTTTTTCAATTAATTTGCCAAGGAAAAAAAATGTCAAATTAAGTCAACAATAATTAGAAACGTTATTATATTTGACACTTAATCAATCTTATATGGCATATCTTAACAAGGACAACTTAATTCGAAGGAGACTTTTAATCAGAACAGGTAATAATCCGCACATAAACCCTTTAGGACCTTATAAAATTTTATTATAAAAAGTTAACATCATAATAATTAAAATTCAAACTAATAAAAATATGTCTGCTATTATTATTACTATTATTACTCTTCCTGTTGCGTTGTTAAATCTTTAAAATTAAATTTATAGTTCTGTCATAATGTACAGATCTGAATCCTTTTAAGAGTTTAATGATTTCTGAAAGTAAAATGAGATTATGAAAGTTACAAATGCAGTTTTAAGAAAGTTTTATTCGCTTCACTACAAATAAATTATGCAAATGTTCTTTGCGACAAATTTAAAGGATTTCGTTTCATTAATAGTATCATTATGTGATAACGGGAACATTATCTTTCTGTTTGAAGGTGAAGCCTTCAAACATCGCAGAGATAAAGTAGAATCCGGATCTAAATCTGTAATACTATTGTTTGATCACGTACTGTTTATATATCAAGCATTGACGACATCATCACTTGTTTCTTCAACCATCCAGAAAGTAACATTTCTCATCTGTAACGAATGAACAAACTACTGGATCAGATTTGTATTTCTATTATGTTCGGTCGAAATTGTAAAAGTGTTTATTTTGTTCAGAACTTACTGAACTGTTAAAAAATACTCATATAATAAATTGAAGTATTTCTCATTTATTTTTTTTAGATATGTCCAATTTGTAGGTTTACCGAATGTTTAATTCATCGTAAACTATTTATTTCGTAAAATTTTAGGCATATTTCTGTAACTGGCTATCTGCTGCTCCAAGTGATCTATCTTCTTAACGTTTATGTCAAAAAGGCGATCCGGTTGATAAATATTTTAATTTAGATGATTTTTGACGATGCTCGCGTGTTACTTAGTCCAGTCATTATCATGCATGCTAAACACTTATCGACTAAGCCATAGATCAAACTAAGGTATATATACAAAGTTTTAATACCATTCTGTTTATCAAATTTCTCATTTTTCTAGAGAAATTTTTCGAATAATTTACATTATGTGTATTCGAAATTCGAATAATGCATTATATAATTAAAATATTGTTGAAAACTTTCGAGATTGGTTATTATTTATGGAAATTATTATTTTTCATCATAAGTATATTATATAAATAAAAAAAAAAATTGCTAAAACATCTTTATTTAAAATGTAAAAATAACATAAAAAAATTGACTTCCACATGGAAATTATTTTTTAACGTATAAAATGAAACTTAGATACAAGTTTTATCGTTTATAAGTGTGGAAGGATTTAAGATGTGGAAAATGTCCTTACTTGTTCTTTCACTTTAGTACATAACATTCCAGACCGAAATCATTCAACACATCTGTGCAGTTCCTATCAATCGCATAGCTACTATTTCACGCCACATATTACCGTCATATCATTCCTAACATGAATTTATAACACAGTCGCCAGTCAGATAACGCATCTCCATCACCATCATACAAGTTTTATGTTTTGTCTACCGCATATAAGTGTAGAGATTATAGTTCCATACATTAACGATAGAACTATCGCATAAGGCCATATACGAGACCATCTTTGTATGACTTTCTCGCAAATCTTTCTAAACAACACCATTTACAAGACACTACTTACCCGTTAATTTCCGCAATTTTTATATGAAGGCTCATGATATCACTTTAACCGACACTTCTCTTTAGAACAAAAAAATATCCAGATCAATCGCGATAAAATTTTGTAACATCTCCTTTATATATATATATATATTCATTTTATGCGCTAATTTAAATCTATAAAAAATAATAATTAATAATCATTTCCAAATGACTTTGGTATAATTTAAGCGCGTAAATTAAACTATTTTTAAAGTTAGTTAAAGATACAAAATTGATTAATAGCAGCATGTAATTTAACTTTTCGTAATTAATTTATATTCTAAAATTAGAATAGGCATTAAGCGTGTGTGACAAACATCACAATTCGAATATGTGATCTATCCGCATTCGAAAGTAATTTTATTTGAAAGATGACATAAAACATGACAGAATTATGATTAGTGAATGTATATTAATGTTATGAATCACGAACATCGATTTTGTTTACAACAACGGAAAAAACTCAATTTAAAACACAGCTATATAGATTTTTATCTTCAACTCCGTATATTAGAAACAATAAAATAAAATTGTTAACAATTACTTAATTATTAAACATTTGTAGGCAGAAATCTTATTTAGTATGAAATTCCATCTTTTAATAATAATATCAGTTGAAAGTTTACTTTATTAGCTTAAATAACTCAATTATAGGTCTCTAGATGTAGTTAAAATATTTCTAGCAAGTGTGTATATGCAGTTCTATTTAGATGTTAAAGTTGCAAATCTATTTTCATTTGTGCTGCGGAGTAATAGGAGAAAACATTAATTCAGTGGAATTTTGCTACATTATAAACAAAATTCAGGCGCATATAGTATCATTTGGTTGTTTTGTTCTCTGATGATCTCTCATCAGGAGAATATTGCTCGGAGCTTTAAAGTCATGAAAATTCTCCAGATGTCTTGCAAATCGAATTTCCAACAGATTGTTAGAAACTACTTTCTCTCTTCAAAGATACTAGTTTGCCAAGAAATAATTCCGTTATTAATTTTAATTTATAAACTGGAAATTATTCAATTAGTTTAGTCATCGGTGAAATTTGTAGAAACTAATTTCTTTGTCTAAATTTTCTTTTTACTATTTATAGTTCGCTTATCCGTTTAGTCGAATGATTTTTGAATTGTTTTTTTTATATTCAATTTAATGGAATTTGAAAATAACAAAAAAAAGATATATAGTTGATATAATAAACTTTTTGAGTTTTTTTTTTAACTTGGTCATCTTCTAGAACTTCCAAATCGCATTTTGATCTTGGAAAATTACAATATCGGAATTTTTTTTAGGTTAATTTAATTCAACTTTTACACCTACCCAAACTTTTATATTTGTTATACATTTTTTTAAAAGATGTCCTATTTATTTATCAGAATTCGATCACATTGTTAGAGTTTTGTTGAATATTCAAGCGCAGATGTTTTTGATGATCTTACGGACGAAAAACTTTCTTTAAAAAAAAAAAAAATGTCATTTGGTGAAGCTCTATTAATCCTTCAGATAAAAATATGGATATCTAATGGCACCATCCTGCCTTTTTTGCTAGCTAAATTCGACCTAAATCGAACCATAATGGAACTTTAACAGATTATTATCATTTTTTAAAATTAACTATAATTTTCGTCTATAAAATATCGAAAATAAATAAAAATAAATAAATATACTGTATATTCATGCAAATTTTAAGTCGTAAGAGATCTTTTTTTTTAAATAAGTTTTCGTTTATTTACATCGTTAAAAGTTATCAGATGATTAAATACTTCTTTTTTGTTGACTAATTAAAATACAGTATTTAAGCTTTAAAATTAATATTTTCTATCATGTAGCAAAGCAAAAAATAAATTTATATTTTGTTCAGGCAGATTCCAATTCACAAAATGCTTTATTATTCTAAATATGTTTAAATTTTTTAAGATTACAAATTCTTGTAAAATGTCTCAAGATTCTATAATTATAAAGAGAATATTTAATGCTATTATTTATTTTTTATTTAATTTATTCCAATTTGAAAATAAAGCAAAATTTATCAAATGCTTTATAATTTAGATCAAGTAAATTGCAAAATATATTAGAAAAAATTTATAATATATTTTAGCAAAAATCAAGGTTGATTCTTAAAAAATTATGTAGATGCAATAAGAAACTTCAAAAAATGTCAAAGCTACTCGAAAAATATCTTAAGATTCTATAAATACAAGGTGAAGAATTATTAATTTTCCTACTTTACCGTTTTATGCCAACTTCATTACATCTCACACTCTTGCACTCGGATTCTGCAAACGTTAACATATCTTTACCCAATCTGTAGTTCATATTAATTTGTCGAGTTACGAAAAACTTTTTTTTTTTTTGCTTTTCTCCAAAGTATTTCTAATCCTCTTTTCTATTTTCATTGGATTTTTATATGTCGAATAGAAAAATAATCAAAGCCAAAGTTTGATTTCATTTTCCCACCTTCTAGAAAATTATTTTAAATCTAGATAATACAATCATTTTTCACTTTCAAGGGAAAAAAAAAGATAAATTCTCGATTTTTAAATTATCGTAATAAAAATCGGGAATAACGGTAAATAAATAATAGCGAATTTTATAAAACGAGTTTTAGATGAACAAAAGCTTCTTCTCCCTCCCCTCCCATCGTTATTTAATGATTTATCAATTTTTCTAATTTTGGAAGAGTAAAATAACGAATTAGGCTGATAAATAATTTAAATTTCTGTTTAGGAATAATTAACGAAATTATAACTTATCATTATTAATTAATCCCGTAATTACGGCTTAATTAATCAAGTTTTGGTCATTTTGGTCATTTTTGTTCGAATCGATAAGCGTTTAAAATTTGCTTTTTATTAATTTTTTTAGTCATATTTGTAAGAAAATCTAAATTTAAATCTTCTTTTCTATTTTTTTTTAAATCGCTTATTTTTTATTTTTATTAAAAATTTACCTTTTTCAAGAATGAAAATATTGACCAAAGTTTAGTAAGTTACTTTTAAGTTTCTCTCTCTCTCTCCTCTATATATATATATATATATATATATTTTTATTTATTTTTTTTATTTTTTTAATTTAATTTTTTAAAGAAAAAAAATTGATCTTTTGTCAGGAAGTATAAACAATTAAATTAGTCGTTATGGCTATTGTGTCTATGAAAGATTAAGCAATTAAAATTTATTTTTTATGAGCGTTGAAATCTTGTTAAAATTTATCTGTCGTCTTCGATAAAATAATAAATAAATAAATAAAAATTCTCTACTTTTTTTTTAATTTCTAAATAAATATAACTTATGCAAAAAAATACTTCCGACAGATACTAGTTAGGACTTATTTATTATGTAAAATTGTTGTCTTTTCAGAGATATTTTCACATTTCGCTCGAAAATTACCCGTGATTAGGCATTCCATCCTCAAACGAGAGACAATTTATGTGACAATCCTTTATATCACCCGACACTAAAATAGCTGTTCTCTGAAGGATTTGCTTCAGCATGAAACTAATCAAAGAAAAGTATGAATATTTCATTTCTCTCGAGATTACTGTACTCATCTTTACACTGTATGCAAGTTTATGGTAATAACTTTTAACTTCTAAACGATAAGCAATTTCTGTCAGATAATTTGTGCATTCATTTGATTTGTAATCGTTTTAATTAAGCATATTTTATATTAAAATCTAAAAATTATCTCATTGTAAAAGTGCATTTTATAAAATTGTTACTAATTTATTGTTATATTTTTATTTTTTTCTTAATTAAATGATTCGAGTTACAGAGCGTTGTGATCTGTAAATGGAAGAGTTGGCAAGAATACAAAAGATAATAAAAATATTTTTAAAACAAAAACTAAGAGGAAACTCGTAAAAATACTCTTATCCTGACTGTGGAAAAATATTATATAAACCGTGGAATGTTGTTGAGAAAGATGAATGTTCTTTGTTAAATATTCAAAAATTGTTTTGGGTGTACATTTATTAATTTTTATTCTTTATTCATTCGGCAAATATGCATATTTTGAAAAGTATTCGTTGTATAAGATTAATATAAATGCCGACTGTCCTATATAAAAAATATTCTTCAAAAAAGGTTTATATATACATATATATATGCTTCAGAAAACCCTATTTAAGATATTCACCATTTTTGCAACTTCTTATTAAATTTTTAGTTTCTAGAAATAGAGAAATGGATTTTATACGTAAAATTTCACGTAATATTTGAAGAGACTTATCGAAATTCGGATATATTAAAAATATTCTTCATATAACTTACTTGTAAGCATTTCATCTTGTCCTCATTACAATATTAGTCTATCTACTTTTGAGTTTTTTTTTTTTTTTCTTTTTGCAGATCCGGTGTCTGGTATTGTGCTTATATCCATTGTTCAATTTTGAAACATCAATAATTCTGAACCGAATCCGTGCTTTTCAGATTTTTCGCCATTCATCGAATATCAAATATGTTTCTGAAATCGAGTTTTTTACACGGGACCACACTAGTAAATTGTATAACAGAAAATCTGGAACTGAATAAGAATTCAAAACCAGAACACAAAAAACAAAAAAAATATATACCAACTGATAGAAATCACGTTCAAATAAATTGCATAGGAAATACTATTTTTTATTTTTTTTTTACGTTGGAATTTAGTTAGAAATTAAGCTCTGACACCTTTACCCGGATAATAACAATTTCCAAGTGAAAATAACCTTTCTAAACCATGTAGGTAGCTTCTCGTTATATCGAATTCCAGCTTAATGAAATAAATAAGTAAAAAAATTGCGTGCAACACATTTGCTCTTTTTTTTTCTCCTTCACGGCGCACAGAAAGTATCGAATAACTTGTACTCGAGGAGGAGATTTCTAAAGAAACTATGCATACCTTAATATTCAAAAAGACGCAAAGGCTGGAATAGGATTTGGTTATTATCCATTAATTAAAGGATAAGGTGACAGAATTAAAAAAAAGAAAAAAAAAATGATGATGAAAGCGGGCACATAATGAGAAAATTTGAAGTTTTCTCAAGACGTTCTTCTAAATTTAAAAATTTCTACTAAAAGTAATAGTTATTAAATAAACAATTTTCAGAATAGTTTATATATACTTGTCATAATGAACATATAATCAATCAAGAAACCAAATAGCCTCTTATCTAAGTAACTTAGAACATTCAAATTTATCATTATTTATTATCAAGTTGTAGAAGGCCAAAATCTGTTCAATTTACCTCAATGTCCAAATAAAAGATTGATGATCTGTTCTATTTATTTCAACATTCATGATATATAAAAATTAGTCTCAATCGATGTAATAAATTTCACCGAAAATTATCTCAATTTTCGAGAAATTATAATTTTTATTAATATTCAACATTCAATAAAATTCAGTAGTCTTTCTCTAAGACAAATCTTAATATTTAGATCCAACATTTTGAACATTGTATCTATTCTTGAATATTAATTTACTGTATTTGATTTTATCTTATTACTGAAAATATTGATGCAAACTTAAATAAATCTTTAATTCATTCATATAAAATTTTAATATTCGATTAATGAACTGAAATTCGTTAATGCACTAACTAAATAAAAGACTGAAAGGTACTCATAAATTTATTAAAACGAGATTCTTTTCTTGATTAATTATACAGTATATATTTTATTATGTTAAATAAAGATAAGGATAACTGTATAATACTGTTACATTTATATAATTCTTGTTAATATTTTTTTGCAGAAAATAATGATGATGATAATTTATTTTTTAGTAGATAGAAATGTGTAAGAATCGTATTATTTTCTGTATTAATAAGTGCAACGATTCGTGAAAGACGTAATGGATAAAAAGGTCTCGTAATAATCCTGGGAGAGAATGCTATAAATGCGATTTGGAGCAGGAAAACGATAGACATGAGCGATGGTTTGTGTGAGAACATTCATACGAATTGGTATTACTATTGTATAGAATAATGATAGATAATGCATCCGTTGTTATTCGGATCTTAATAAACGTGAAGGACAAACCGGATTGATAATTGCTTAAAGAGATTCTTATTCTCTTTCTAATTGTAAGAAAAGAATGACATAAAAGAAAAGAAAATATTTATGAAATTTCACCATCAAATGATTAATGTAACATTAAATATATTGGAAATGATGCAATCGTATTTTTAAAAAATTGCCGAGGTGAGACTGTCAACATTTTTGATGTATAGAAGTGAGATTTGGATATGATGAACTGTGCATGACTCTCGCACAGATGTGCTATCTGGGAATTGATTGATTGATGCGAATGTAAGGAATGATGATATATTGAAACGTGCCATGTTAAACAGTATGTGATTTAAGATTGGCACCTGTATGTGCTAAACTGGTTTAGACAGGTCAGAACTCAACAATGGACAATTATGATAATGCGTAAAGGTAGATAGAAGTCGAGAAAAATCATGACCTTAGAAAGGATCTCTCTGTTCTCTACTAAAGGATAAACTTTGTTGTGTGAAAAGGAAAATAAACGAAGAATTGAAATATTGAATTTGAATAATTTAAAGGATTTTTTTCTGTTTTTATATATAATAATAGTAAAATGCGCCAGAGAAACTTTGTCTACAGTGTACGGGATTATTTTATGTAACATGTGTTAGCCATAAAATATTTACATAACTATATTATTACGATATTTATGAAGATATATATTAATTTTTCATAACATGTAAACCAGCTAATTTGCAATATCTGCATTCGAATTGCAATCCATACAGGAAAATAATCAAACGAGGAAAAAACATTACACAAAAATTATATCGGATTTTTTTTTTCTATTTTTAGAAAATTTAATTGTCGTGCATTTTTTAATTAAAAATAATAACAATTTTCTAGAATCGAAACAAATTTATTTTAATAATATACTATTTATAGATAGGCAATAATAATGCACACACGATTCGATGATTTTCGGTGCATTCGGTGATGCATACGGAATGTATTATTATTATTATTATTACCAGTTATCTTTTATGTATTTATAGAATTTTATTGAACTGATTTCCATTTAAAAACTATTAAATTTTAGTATATTTTACTCGAATGTCAAAATTGGATAGATATCAAATTACAGTTTGGAGTTTAAAAAAAAAAACGCGAAAATTTTCACTAAAAAATTTATCTGAATTAAAATATATATATATATATGTATTTAATTTTCATTTTTTTATACTGTAATCATGCCGCATTGAAGTGACTGAATAACAGAAATAATTCTTGTGCATTTTTATTTAAAAATTTACAATTTAATAAAGAATTACTTCAACTTAAAAAGGAAAAAAAAAGATAATAATAAATGTGTTTCTTTTTTGAACTCACATTTTTAAGAAAACGTTTTTCTTATTCGTTGACATTTAATGGAATCTTGAAACATTGGAATAATAAAATTTAACCCAACAATAAATGAAATTTTTCGGATTGTTTAACACTGATTGGAATCAAATGGCAGCTGAATGCATTGTCGATTAACCTTTGGATCCATTTCTAAGAATCCAATTTGCATTCCTCCAATTTTATAAATATAAAAGATTTTATTATTATTATTATTATTCTTTTTTTCCCCTCTCTCTTTCTCTCTATAAGTTCCTATAAGCTACTTATGATTGTGATTTATAAAAAACCTTTAATGTAAGCGTGATCATAATCTGTAGAGGTTTGGACTGTATAGTATTTATAGACACAAAGATCCTTTTATGCTCTTACTCTCCGTAAGATAAACACTAGTTTTTCTTTTAGTAAACAAACATTACTAAAAAGGCGGAAGTAAAATAAATTACAAGAAGTATTATTTCAATTTTAAATTTAAAAAAATACATTTAAAAGTTTCTACGAATATTTATTTATAATTTTTACTTACACACATAAAAACAGGTTAATGTGTTAATAACACAACCTTTAATACACATAAAAACAAGTTTTTTGTGTGTGTAATAAAGATCAACGTATTACTTATGCAGTAATTGTTGTTATTATGCTATTTTTATATCGGTATGTTTTTTATTTGTATGATTTTCACTGAAAAAAATTCCAAAATAGGAAGATTGATCTTTAAATCGTCTAAAAGCTGACGTTTAGAACTGTTTTTTATTTGTATGATTTTCACTGAAAAAATTCCAAAATAGGAAGATTGATCTTTAAATCGTCTAAAAGCTGACGTTTAGAACAAAAAAAATGCAGGTAATATTCTTTTTTATTTGAGAAAGTAAGTCTATATATCTATGCTATATATAATGTAAATCCACATACGTGCATGGAAAAAAGGTACAATATATATAAGATCGGAAGAGCGGTTCAGCAGGAATGCCGAGACCGCGTGAAACAAATAGTCTCTGTTGACATTACAGAAGAAAAAAATTTACATTAATACTATATAAATATTTTTGGTTTTTTTCAGTTTGTATTTTCTGTATTCCATGTTGAATACATCGTTTTCGAATTTTGAAGTACAACGATTCGCTATAAAGTCCCTATTGTTTGTAAATGCCATAGTCAACTGACAATGTCGAGTCTCGATTTAAACAAACATTCTTCTTTTAACTGGGTATTTTTATATATAGAATAGCCCAGATGAACATCTTGGAAAGGAAAAAAAAAAAATATATATACTCTATATATATATATATAGGACACATAAAAAAACTCATGAATTGTGGCATAAGATTGGACTTTAAACCGATGTTCCTTATAAATCTCTCTATTTGTTTGTTTATTTTTGCTTTCTGAGAAAATAGTTTGTTATATATATATCAGTTGTGACATATTGTCATTCTTGTTAGATTTATAACACGAAAGACCCGCTAGAATTTGAAAATATCACCAATACCGATTTTTCAGCTTTAGAAATGTCAAAAAAGGGATCCATTTTCGTATATAGACTCTACCGATACAAATATTGTTATATATGTATATACACAATACAATATATTCTAACTATATTGGAGAGTTACTCGACAAAAAAAAATAAAAAAAATAATAATAATAAAAACTTTCTTATGCCAAATTTGCTTTAAAAAATCTACCAAGAGAAAAGAAAAAATATATATATTTTCGAGTCTTTGTTTGTTTTAATTTCGCAACAAATCAGTCGATATTTTCCAAAATAAAAACGATAACTGTCAAGATTGGTGAATACATTTCTATAAATGGACATGACTGCAAACCATGTGAGGCACACATATTGCCCGTTACTATGGCGACATGACGTCACTGGTATAGCCAAGCTTTCGTCTTCAGGGCGAAGCGCCGAAAGCAGTAATCGATGCTAATGGCAGATTTTTGGCCACCTCGCAAGAAATATTTGGACTATCTGTTGGCTAGTCAAGACTGTATTTTTTTTTCATACTTTTTTTTAATTTTCGTTTTCGGCTCCGTAAACATTTCAATTTTATTAATTATTAAACCAGTTAAAAACCGGTCTAACTCAATTAACTCTTCGTCAGTCATGACAAAAAAAAGAGAGATATAATATTATTCTGATATTCTGAATTATGAGCGATAGCCATCCATCTTCCCGAGTATATTTTAGAAACTTAAAAATAAACATTAATGTTTTAGATAAGCTTAATGTCTTCAGAACAGGAACAATACAATGCCTGATCTATCATTAAAGAAATTGAGTTTTGACAGCCGCCATTCGTTGTCAAAAGTTTCCAGTTTCTTCAGTCCGCATCGAAGTAATTCGGTTTTTAATCATTTATTACCAAAAAATACTAGAAATAATACAAGTTTTGTATTTATATACCATATATAACCTATATATACTATGAAAAAAATATATATTATTCGATCCTTATGATGGTAATTTAGAACCGATACTGCCTTTAATCGTCCATTTTTAGCTATTGCGTATCAACTAGAAAGCCTTTATTGCTGAATCGTATTCAATGCAAGGACTGAGAAAGCTGTCGAATGAACTTCCTCTCTGATCCTATCACCTAATGGTAAAATAAACATTTAGTCTTCGGCTATTTACTGAGCTGTCATTCAGCTGAGCGTAGCCCCGGATCTGCCTTTATTTCTGCACAGATGACGTTCCACGCAGTACCTGTCAAATGTCCAATTAATGGAAGAATTCTTTATATTCTCTCTCTGCTTTATAGTTTTGTTACATAACCCACATTAAAGACTTACTGACACGAGAATGCCACACCCTAAAAGTTTTTTTTTTTAATTTTTTCCCCCTCTCTCTCGTTGGCCTATTGTGCGTGTAACAGGATATTCTTCAACTTTTGTATTCATTCGTGTCCGTATATATATATTTTTTTAAGTAGAGCCGATGTCATCGACTTTTTGAGTGAAGTTTAGGAACGTCTGTTTTTCTAATCCAGCATAAACAGATGTGTGGCAGATCCAGGAGTGTTTTACAGCTGAGGATATTTCCCAGCCGCTTAGTTTTATGTTGAAGTTTGGCGTATAAACGTTTACACTGCCTGCAAGTCTTTTCTATCGGTCAGGTGGACAGCCTGAGTCAGGGTTCCTGCGGGCAATCTGCCGGCTTAAGTCCCCGTCCTTACTTTTATTGCTGGCAAGTGTAATGTCAACATAAGGCTATGAGTGGCGACGTTTACTTTAGCGAGTGGCATTTCTGCTAAAGTTTCGCTAACGTGTTGCGTCGTAAAGAAAGATATCTCGCATATATATACTCCATATTTTTCACACTTTTATAAATAAATTATACAGAAACTTGTCTTATCTAAGTTTGAATTTTGTTATCTTAGACGTTTCTGTCGATAATATTTTGCTCGCGTTAACTTAGAGGAAAAAGAAAAACCCTTAAGAACGGTTTACAAAATTAATACACTCATCCAAAAATAGCAGAACTTCTCGAAAAAAATATCTTTTGGCTCATCGAACTATTTGAAGCTTAATATCTCTATCAACATAAGTTTATTTTGGGACTATTATAAATAAACCAGAGTACCAAACTGCAGTTTGTCTTAGATAGAATTTGCCTTTTTAAAAATAATATTAACGTTACATCAAAAAAAAAAAAAAAACAAGAAAAAATTTCGATAAATTTCGAGCTCAATTAATAACTAAAGTTTAAATTTTATTATAATATACAACAGAACTGTTTGCATTTTTAAAAAATGATTTATTTATTATTTATTTTCAAATCTAAGTCGATATCGATTTGCATATTTAAAATCGATAATACCAGAACAGTTATAAATCTGAAATAAAACAAAATGTAAATGCTTATTTTCTATCATATTTTGTTTAAATATGGAATATTTTCCCTCCTCTCTCTTCTTTAATCCTTTAAACCAATTAAACTTTAAAAGATAGCTTATTTCCTAACCATAAACAAAAGCTTAACTCTGCATCTTATCAAAACAATAAAAATATTTAATCTCTTAGAACCGTTAAATTTAACAAAGGAAAGAAAAAATCGAATACGTTTTTATTAATATTTTAATAATAGAAAAATATATATATACACTATATGAATTCCTCAGCGGTCATTTTTATAGTTTATTCCTCTTAAGAGTTGTAGATGTATAAAACGCTGACTGCAGTTATTTAATGTAACAGCTTTTCTTGATTACATCCTTTTTATTTTAGAAATGATGGCGGGATTTTTTTTCTTTTCTTGCTGCTTCTTCTATCAGAACAAAAGTCTTGATTTCAAAACAAAGATGCTCAATATGATAATTTTTTTTTTCTCTCTCTCTCTCTGCTTTGGTGGATTAGGAGAGAGGAAAGTGTCATCAATGACATTGGATAGTCAGCTAGACATCAGAAAGGAACGTTCTCTATTCATTCAAGAACTTGATCGTTTCATCTTCTGCAGAAACGCCCTCGGGGTATCTTCTGTTCACAACGAACAAACGGAACTTGATAAGATGGTTTCTTCTTTAGCTGGATCAGTAAAATATGTCGCTTTATGCAGCGAGAAAAACGTTTGCTTTAAAAGAACTCTCCCCCTTTCTCTCTCTGGTTCTCTCTCTCTCTCTGTCTCTTTCTCTTTCTCTCTCTACTGGAAGAAATACAAAGAATTAATCTTTTGTAGTTGGTGAATTTTAAGTTTTGGTATTTTTACTTTTAAATTAAAACCTTAGTTGTATCGTTTAAACTTCCGCAACTAATTTCTTATCGATGATTTTTCTTTTCAGTCGAGAAAATAATGTAGAAAGAAATTTATGAATGATAAAAGAAAAAACGGAAACAAATTCTGTTTATTGTTTTTATTAAAATTAAGATTTTTGTATAGTTCTTTAATCTTTAAATTCAGTTCTATACAATAATTCTGAATACTGTATATCTAAATTTAATCGAAATTTTTACTTATAATATATAACATAACTAGAATCTGTAACGTCAAACTTATATATAATATATAACTGTTGTTATAATCTATGACTATAGACATAAATCTAACAGGTAATGTATATTTAGCAATGTAACACTTCACAGACGTACCTAGAGGCTTTAAACTAGATATAACTTATATCTATAGATATATATCATCATATATATCTGTAGACAAAGTAAATTTATTTATTTCTTTAGATCCATGTCTAAATAATTATTAAAATTTACTTTAAACAATGAAATTTAGACATTGATCTAAACATATACATGAAGATATACAGATACTGTTTTGTATATCGAATGCAAATTTATTCCACTACTATTAATTACGCAATTATAAACTCTCTTAAACAGTTATGAATGCTTCTTTAACTGGAATCAGTTAAATATCTGGCTACATATATAAGTAATAATATTTTATTCATTTGTATATCGAGAACAGCGATATAATTTTTACGGATCTAATTAAAAAAAAAAAACTATTTATAAAACGAGTTATATCGAATTTTTTAAAATTAAAAAATAAAAATAAATCTTTTATAACCATCGAATCTTATCATTTTTTAATTTAAAATTAAAATGGTTTTCAAATGATGGTATTTTCTTGACTTCGACAATAATTAAATTCCGTATCGATATTTTTATTTTTATTTTTTTCCAAAAAAATAAAAAATAAAATACAATTAAAATTGAAAAATATTTTTATTTAATCAAAACAAATGCAGTTTGTCTTTTTTTTTTTTAATCTAAAGACCTTTCGACGAACTCTATAAACTTTAAATTTATCAGATTTAATAAACTATATTCGATATAAAATGCTTAAAAAATTTAAACCGAATTTATCTTCCTTATCTTATTTACTATTATCAAATAATATTATGATGTTTAGATTTTTTTATAAGAGTCGACAAGTTGCTATATATTTATAATATAAAAAAAGTGACGTTTGAATTATATAAACTTCTTTATTTTATTTTATTTCGTCAATAAATTACGTATTAAATTTTTGAGAGGGGGGTTAGGCGAATGTTCAGAAAGTGCAATAACATTTTCTCTTAATGTTTTGAATAATTAAACATGCTTAATTATATGATAAAGATTTGAATTAGATCAAAGTTATTATTACCGATCTAGAATTAAATCACCATTCCCTACAGATTAAACTAATTTAGTTTCTATATTAGGAATGTTACAATGTTTAGTTTGATAAATAGACTAAAATAGGATTTATGTTTTCCGTTTCAGGTTTCTCTTCCTTTTTTTGGAATTTTTTTTTCTCTAAATATTCTTTGATTATTTTTTTTAAATTTATTTCTATTCTTTGATATAAAAACATGAGCTCGTTTTGGCCTTTTTTTTTATATAGAAAATGGTCAAAATTCAAAATATTCTGCCCAATATCTTTGTTACAAACCAAAATTTGTTTCGGTCTCGTAAAACTGAACTTAACCCCACTATTAAAACGGGAAAGCGATATATATATTTTTTTTTTGATAGCCTCAATAAAACTGGACTTAGCCTTAATATGACATCACTTCGTAACTTAAACTTAGCCTCAATAAACGTGGACTTGATCCAATTTTGGTCTTAACTTCCGAAAGCCTGAGATCAATTTTGGTACTTCGATAAAACTAGAAAGATTCGATTCCGGTTTAATCTCAACCTCAGTGGATTGGGCCGAGTGAAACGGGACCCAATCCAATTTTGACCTCAACCGAATAAAATTCTGCGGACCAATTTTTTTATCACAGTTTTTCAATAAAGAAAAAATAAAAAATAAAATAAATAAAGATTCGAAGACTCAAAATGTTCGATATAACTCGAAAAAATTCAATTTTACTTTCGCATTCGTTTTAAAAATTCGAAGATTTCAAGACAATATGTTTTGAAGACGAATTCCGAAAGTTTATTTGATCTCTTAGATTAATGACTATCCTTTACCGTAACCATGCCGAGTTTAAACAATTTTCTCTCTTAAACAAATAAACAAAACACTTCAGAGTTGTTTTTGAATCTTTATTCTAGAAACTAATATTAAAAATCCAATTATAAAATTATAATTAATAAATTTTCTGTGTATAATAATTGATTTTCTTTAACTTTTTTTTTTAAACCGATTTTCTTAATTCAAAAACATTAACATTTTTCCTTTTTTCTCTCGCTAGATCGGATCCGATGCTAAGATAAGAAATCACAATTTTAGGATCCATCTATCGATAATTCATCATTATGCATTAAAGTTTTAAGAGTAATACGCTTGGATACGTTCCCCATCTCACTATATGAACACTTTCATTAACAGAATTCTGTTTCCATGAAAAGATAATTCGAAATTTCTGGTTGAATATTCACGATAATAAGTGGAATAGACCTATATCTTACGGAAAATTCCTTCAATAATAATTTGATTTCTTCTTTCAGAAAAGTCATTTTTTTACGTGTGTGTGGTTTTTTTTCCTCTCTAAAGGCTAACTTTGGTACAACATCTTTTATTTATTTATTTTTTTAGTTGGAAATTGTCTTATTTATTTATTTACACCGAAATTTTGTTTACAGTAACAACAAGTTTAATTGCTGTTTCTGAGGGATTTTTTTACATGTAAATGTTTTTTAGAAAATTCTTTCCCTCAAAAAAAAATTTGAGTTTAACAAACGAACTATATTTAGAAGTGTTATTCTTGACAGTTTTTTAAAGTCTCAAAGCACTCTTTATTCTTGCATTTTTACTGAAAAATAATCTGGAATGTAGGAAGAAAAAAAAAGTGCTTCTTGGATGCTCGTTAGAATAAAACAAGATGCAGATGATACCTATCCATCATGAAGTTAAGTTTAAATTTGTGTGCACAATTAAAAGTTTTCATAAACAATTTAACAGGTTAAAACATAAGCTATTTTTACCAATTATTATTATTATTTTTTCTTTCGAAACTTTCTGGAAAACGTTTAATCCTCGGAGTCAAGACAAAAATATTACATTTTTTATTCGGTGTAGCTCTGTTGGATAGTAAGGCAGTAATGAGTCATAAATTTTCATATTGAAGATAACGAGATGGTGGGCAGAAAGCGTTGACGAGATAAGTCAACATTACAAAATGAAAGTTTTTCTGATGTTAGTAAAAATTTATCTCTTCTCTTCCCACAAATTAATAAGGCAAAGTAAACTTTTGTGTTGTAACAACCTTTTTAATTTCGACATTGTCTGCACTTTTTGGTGTCTTTTCATTGATAGCGACAAATTGTGACATATTTATGATGCCAGAAGAATTTCGATAATATTAAGCGACGATTGCCGAAGATATTAAAAAGTTATAAATAGTTTGAAAGCTTAATAAGAACTTCTGAAAGTCTGACTAAAATGAAACGAAAAAAAATAATAATAAAAAATAAAAGTTGCGCTTATTGCTTATTAGTATTGCTTCTGTTTTTGTTCTTTTCTTGGAAGAGGGGGTAAAAAAAAAATGCGAGGGATCATTACTGCTATAACAAGAATGTCTTAGCTAAAATTAATAAGGTTTCTCGTCGTTGTTTTCATTCTAACAGAAAGGGTATTAAAAAGGGCAGCAATGCGTTTGTAAAAGTAAAAATACCCCATTTAAAAACGACCAATTTGTATGGAATTATAGGTTTTTGAATGTAATTATTGCGTAATTAGCGACATCGGAGGAGTATATACATCTTAACTTAGCCTATCACATCAACAACAACATGTGTTGCACGAAACTCTTTCCCCTATCTTGCAGAAACCTTAATTGCCCACTTCCCGTTTTGCAGCGATCTTTGTTCTCTTTGATTAATTTCTAAGTTTTACAATAGTTTTCTATAGCAATTCGCATGTTTATAATTTCCAAGTTACTCAATAGATGTTAGATGGTCGAATTTGAGTATAGTGAAAACGGAAATTGGACCCGTTGCACGGCATTGTTCGCTAACTCGCACACGGTCGGCGTTAATTACAAGATTGATGAGAACCTAGTAGATGGACCCCTAGCGTTGGTGGTGACATCTGCTGTGAGATGGCGAAAATTAATCTGTCCGGAGTAATAATTGCTGCAGATCCCTGCTGTGCCGTCTATTGTCATCATTCCCTGTTTCCGGTAGATTTTTCTAGAGGAAATTTTAAATTAAGTACTTTCCTTATTCGGTCGCTTGTATGGCATATAGATATAGAAAGATAATATCGCCCAGCGGGCAAGTAGAACAATATAAGAGACAATATTAAAATTCCCCTATAACGCAAACTCTTAAAAGACAAATACGGTCTGGAGGAATTATCGCTTTAGATATTTTTATCCGTTCCTTCGCTTTAAACGCATTTATATATTATTTTATAAACGTGTTTTCAGTTAAAGGGGGATAAAGGAAAAAAAAAACAAGGTAATATCGAAGATGGTAGAGAGTGAATTGAGCTTTTTGTTTACGTCTAGTAAATCATTGTGCTAAAATACAGTTTCGGCGCTTTGCGAGAAAAATACGTGATAAATTTTCTTATATATTGTAAGTGACGTGTTCGTGCCATGAATTGTCCTAAATGTCAACTTTGATTTCGTTATCGGTTGTCCACCATTTGTTCTACCTCTGGATACAATTGCATCCCTGCTATTTCTCATCCACATCACAAACATCGTCATTGGCATTCCAGATAAATGCATCCGAAATGTTGTCGATGGAATGGATGCAACCTTTGTTGAATGGAGTCACAATATAATACCGAAGATGCGAGGATTCGCATTCCTCGCGAGGTTCATTCCGAATTAGTCATCCAACCTGATCAAAACCGAAGTATCCTAGGAGAATTCACTTTTCTGTTTTTGTTCTTCTATCATATCAATTTATCTTATTTTCCTGCTTAATTATTTTTCCGAAGAAATTGTTAAAGGACAAAAAAAAAAAAAAATTAAAAATCTAGTACTTATCTTCTCTTTCTTTTCTTTGCATTTCTTTGTGGAATTTTTAAAACAGCCCACTTAATTAAAAAAACCTTTATAAATGCAATTGAGGCACTAATAAGTATTTTCTAACGTTCATTTACGCCTCGTTACTCGTTAAATTAAAATTAATTCCCTTAGGTGCACGGATAGAGTGCCAAGGCGTGCAACATCACCACCAAAACTACTCAACGTTATTATTATTATTTTTTTCTTTTTTTTTCTTTCCTTTCCTAAGCCCAGTCACGAATGTTTACAGACCAGCTGAATTACTGTTTTTCTCGCAGCATATCTCGCTTAACTACGTCCGGAATGGGATATAATCGTCCCGTCACGTGATTAAAGATATACTGTTTATCCAGATCTTCCCGGACTGATGGTAAAATTAATGGAAAAGATTCGGAAAACCAGATTTGTAAGTTTGCTTTTCCATTCTAATAGCGATGACCAAACAAAAGTGCTTGAGGAAAATCTCGTTTGTGGTAACACATAATTAAGGGGAGGTTAAAGTCAACAGAGATGAGGCAAGAATGGTTTCTATCCTCAGGGAAACCTCCATAATTCTACAGATTTACGAAACGTAAATAATTCCCTGTAGTATTTATCGATATAGCAATATTTTCCCGCTCTAAAAATACTTAAATTAACACGGAATACGTTAGACTGAATGATGGCTCATATCCTACAACGATTATCTTGATTACTAGAATGTTTTCCTTTTTTTTCTATTTTTTATCTGGGAAAATTGATTGTAAGAGGAGAGTTAATACCTTTCCTTGATTAATTATTCTCTGGGAAACATTTAATATAGGTGATCTCGCTTTCTTTAATGGATTTCTCCCCAATATAGCAAATTTTCTTTTAATAAAATTAATTTAAACGTTCTTTTAGCATATTTTTAGGATTTTTTTTTTTTTTGCGAAATTTGTTTTATTTAATTTAAATTCCTGCAGATAATGTCGTATAAACCGAAAACTTCTCTTCAATAGACGATATACATATATCTCTCTTTAACTAATTATACTTTAGTTAAGAGATATACCGATAAAATAACGACTGACAATAGGATTATTTACTCGATAAACAATCTTAATATTATAGAAATTAGCTTTTCTTGGAGTAAAGATAAGGAAAATCGGTAGTATCTTTTAGTTTAATTCGTCATAAATGATACAACAATAGAAGCATGCGATTGCAACATCGACTGACATATAGGATGTCACAACTATGAAGTTAACTCTCTCATTATGTTCATCTGTGTTTATCTCTTGTCATTCTGAGCTTTAATTGCAGTTACAGTTCTAATACTACAATAATCGGTATTATTCCATGATAATTGAAACTATGCTGAACAACTTGGCATTCTTCCTGTTATGCTCCTCTATATATAGAAATGCTACACAACTGAATTTTACACATGCCACAGACTAAATTTTAGAAATTGGTTACAAATTAAACGATAAAAGGAGTTATTGATTTACTGTAAATACCAAATTATAGAACCGCTAGATAAAATTTTATAATATATATATTCTATATAAATCAGAAACTAACAAAGAAACATCAGATTTTTTTCTGCTCCAAAACTGTATGAATTACAGATTTTTCTATAAAATTTGAAAAAAAAAAAAAAGATTAAACATTAGAGAACCGAACTCAAAATTCAAGAATTTCAGTACCACCAACAAAAATATGCCTCGTATACAGTTAGGAAGTCAAGATTATACAAGTACCACTAGTCATGTCTCGCGGACCACCAATGGTACGCGTACCACAGGTTGAGAACCGCTGCATTAGAGGACTACCAACAAAAATATGCCTCGTATACAGTTAGGAAGTCAAGGTTATACAAGTACCACTAGTTATGTCTCGCGGACCACCAATGGTACGCGTACCACAGGTTGAGAACCGCTGCATTAGAGGAATTATATAGTCTATCTGTTTTTAAGAAATTCTAGAGAAGCTAGAAATCAAATATGGAAGAGCAGATTTTAGAAAAATCGCAGATTAAACTTACCAAGAGTCGCATATCAAATTTTACACAAAAATAAAATTATGGATCGATTAGAAGTGCTATAGGAGACAAAACTTAAAAAATGCTTATCACCCTTTTTATATTCATCTAAATTTAGAAATGTACAAAAGACAATTTTTTTCCCTCCCTCTCTTAGAATGATTGACGTAGTCACATCGTTAATATGTATTACATAGACGAAATTGTCGATGGAAAAAGGCAGATTAATAGTTTACTGATATCAATCTTATATTTTAACATATTAAAGTTTTACCAATTTTTATTAAACGAAGATTACTTTTTGGAAAATATCATCATGCTATCTGACATGTCTGCCAATGTCATACCGAAATTTTTCTTCGCCAAGTCATTATAGATAACAGAATAACGCCATTAATCAATAGACCTAACATTAAGATTAAGCGGTGTGTACCTGTAAAACTCCACGAGTCTTTTAATTTACTAGATGGGACGGTTTTGAGAGATTGACGTTTATATGCAGATCTCTTTAGAAATTCGTGTTTGACGTCTGATGCAAATGCTTTTCATGTTACTCGGGTTAAGCAGCTTTCGTTCCAGTCCAACATCACGACAAAGCTGAGAACCGAAACACCTGCTTGCGTGTTACCTGATGCACTTTGACCTTCGAGGGGCAAGACATGATGGTGATTAACGAGGAACGTGTTGCCAGGTTAATTGTCTATTAATACTAGTAATTGTATTGGAAGATGGACCACACAGGCAACACGCCGGTGCTGATAGGCTCGATGGACTTACATAGCGATAAATAAGATTAATTCGCGAGCTTTAGCGACTTCTGAAGAGGACCCCAAACGATGGATCCACAGTTCTATTGGTGTCCTTAAGTTCTGGGTTATTAGCGTTTCCATCAAACTACACCCCAGTAATTCAATTTAGTACGAATCTTATTCGGATATATTCCATAATTCAGTCCTCTCTGGTCGATTCGGTAATCGATTTTATGTCTAAATAATAGTCTATATTACTTAAGCAGTCTAATTCGACTAAATGGAGTAATTACTGTTACAATTATAAATCTAGCGTGTAGTTCATACTAATTACGAATTACACAATCTAAACACGGACTAACGCCGGATGTAATTCCAATTTCATACATACAAACAAACGTCTAACTAGTTGGGCACCAGTTGGAAAAATTCATGGATCTATTCCAAATTATCAGAAAATTTACGACCAGCCACGCGTGGAATCTGTCTTATATGAAGTTTCGATTTGATTTCTAGTGTGATACCATATGTTTAGTCCTCTGGGTCAACCAGTGAAAGTGGTCACGTTGCTGGCAACATGCCATTTCCTATCCCCTCTGCGTCAAAAACAGCGTTACGGTATTATAAGTCGTATAAGAATGAATACCACGCCAACTTTGTGTGTGTATGTATGTGTGTGTGTGGTCACAAGTTCGACTCCAATATGAAATTTTACTGCTTCCATCAGATATATCATAAGTATGACGTGTTATCCATAATTTGATTTATATTGATGGCACGTGGTCGAGTTTCTACTCCAATATATTCTGTTTATTCGCCAATAGACGATTTTCGTCGATCCCTTTTGATCATAAGAAAGTGTGGCATGTTCCTCCCACAGGGCGACTTTTATTGATCGAACAAGATGTGAATGAAAAACGGATTTACCCTTAAGACAAAAGTAAAAATTTCTGTTTATGTTCCTCCTCGAATTTAAGTATCAATCCGAGGTAACTTCACGATTTTATTTCTTCTTTTTTTATTTTTTTTTATTTTTAAGTCTGTATTTAATATGAAAATCGAAATATAAAATAAAAATCTGAAAAAAAAACAAGAATCCGTCCTGTTTTAAAATATTTAATTGAACTTCTTCGGTTTGTTGAGAATTGAATATTTAAACGCATAAAAACGATTTAGAAAGAAGGGAAAACAGAAAAAAAGCACAAAGAAAAATATATAATTGGAATGCTGTGTTCTTTCTCGTTTTACGTACATTTTATTCGTGTTTTTTTCCAGTTTTATGGATTGTAAGACTTGAGAAATTTTAATGAGTCTCTCTCTCTCTCTTTCGCTTTTTTTAATTTTTGGTGGGATGCCTATAGGGCAAATATAAACCAGCAACCGTTTTGTTAATAAATATAACGGGCAATAGTCTTGTACGCATTTTTTTAACTTGTCTTATCCAACATAAATTTACACTAAACCTAATGAAATAAACGATGGGGTATTGTAGAATCATTAGTGTTCCTTTCCTGCTCATTTTGGCCAAACTACATCAAATTCCGCCCAAAGCATAGTTTGTTATGTTTGGCTGCTCACGGCTTAAGCACTTTCTGCAGATTACGTCGTATTTCGCTTAATGACTTCCTTACATGATGCCTTGTATTACAAAACTGATTAATGAATCTTCTCCACTTTGATGATTCATAACTTCTTCATGATCTTTTCTCATTACGAGTTTTGATTTATTTTTAATTAATACCGAGAATGAATTGGAAATGCCTTAATTGATGGCGAAAAGTGAGAAAAGACTCTCAGAAATTCTCTACTTTTATTATTACTACTTCTATTGTTGTTGTTATTGCAGAAATGAAATTCTTTGCAGGAAATTTTCCCTTCATGGAATGAATTCCAAAATATATCTATATATATTTATATTTGGAAGTTTTCCATAAATGTTATTTATTTATTTATTTTTTAAACATTTTATTCTAGAGTAAATAAATGCTTCTTTTATTAAAATGAATTATATCTATCTCGGTCATTTTCTGCAACCAGAATAAAAATGGGTTGTCTGAAAGATTCAGAACTAAAACTATTGTATATCCTCATAACATTCGCAGCAAGATGTAGATATACATTATGCTGTAATAAATCATTAAAGTGCAATGGAAATCAGGTTTTCTTCTTGGCTGTCGCTAAATGACTGGGTTGAGGGTTGATGATTAATATTTTCCTTTTTTTTTCTTTTTTATATATATATATATATATATCCTCTGGAATTGACAAATGATTAATGGCTGTTTTTAAAGTCAAAGCGTTTGTCCTACTCGATTGTATCGTTTCGACTCTTGTTCTTGTTAATTCGTTTTCTTTCACAAAGAACATATTTACGCCTATAAACAAAAATCCTATACAACTTATTGTAAGAATGTAACAAGTCTCTCTCTCTTTCTCTCTCACTAACTTCGAATGCCACATAAGTCTGCGAATGTTACATAAAGCGACCCAACTTCATTAAAACTTTTTGTAAAAATTAAATTTAATTGTGATTGATTTGATACCTCAATAAAATAGTACTTTATACTTTGACCCAGGTACAAGGACAGGAGGAACTTTAGAGTTGATTCTCTCACTCCAGACAAAACTGGTGTTATCTAGTAGGAGATCGCATTTTCCCATCCTGAAAACTCTTGTCTTAAATAACAATGTGTAAAGAAGATTGCAGCTATGTTATAAGGACGTGCCCGTTGTACGAACATACGACTGTTCATCCTTGCAATTTCCAAGACTGCGAACAAAAGAAGTTAAAGGTTAAGTGCAGAGGTAGGTTTTTTTTTTTCCCTTTCTTAAACGATCTATATAATTGAGCAAATTGGTGGAAGATCTATTAAGAATGAAGTTTATTTTCTCTCTAGATTGAAAAGTAACTCGGATAATCTTTGATTCCTATATCTATATATATATATAAAAAAATCCAGATAGCAATGTTGCTTTTGAGATAACAGAATGGATTGATTGATAGGTTTTTGAAAGCAGCACAAATAAACCCGAGTAGCTATTTTGTATCATCGTTTAATTTTTTCTCCACCGAAAAATGACAAATATCCTTCTAAAATACGCTTTTTTCCCCTTCTTCTTCAATTCCTAATATTCAGTTCCCATCTTGGCAAATCAGAATTAAATATTTTTTTAAGAATCCGGAATTGGATTTCTTTACTTGAGAAGGTTAGAATATCGAAGAAAGAAATCCATTTAAATCCTTTATTGTGCATCTCCCTATCGATTCTTGGCCTATTCTGCACGATTTTTTTTTAAAGTCATTCAAATCTTATTGCTACAAATATAAGCCATCTCCTTAAATAACCATCCGATGCCAGTCAAAGATTACTTCGAGAAATTAATAGCATTTAAAACTAAAAGCTTATTATACAATATTTATTTGCTGTTATTTAAAAGATTTTAGAAAAGTAGGATTTAATTATAAAGTATTGCTAAAGGAGAAAGAGATAAGCTCGAATTTGTAGTAAACGAGAGTTGGATGATAATTCTTCCCATTATTATATATATTATAGAGGCCTTATTTCCACTTTACAGAATGAATAAACAAACGGATAAAAATTCTTGTTGTGTCTCTTGCCATGAATATAATAAGCATTAATTATTTTATCTTTGCTTTATCAGACAAATTTTCTTTTTTTGCCATTATAAATTTGTTTTTAGTATACAGAAGAGTTAGTTTTATGTTATAGACAAAGCGATATTTATTCTTCTCACTCCTTTCCGAAACTATAACTCCGGTAATCTTCGCAAAAAGAAATAGTAGTCTGTTCGTGTCTATAAAAACGAAGAGCCAAAATATTTTCACTAAAATGTTATCTGTATTCTATATTTCACTCGTAGAAAATTTTATATTAAAGTTATATTAAGCCGTATTAATCCAAAGAAAATATTTTATAGAACAAAATTTGCAATTCAATTTTCCAAATTAAAAATTTTTACTTCGACATGCGTGTATAGGTTTTTTATTTGCAAAGGCAATCCTACTATATATATATATATTATGAAACAAATTTAAATTTTAATCATATCTGCTTATTACCGAATAAAATATTCCATGATTGCTGTTTATTTTTTAAAAATAACGATAGGTATAGATATAACAAATTTTGTTAAATTTATTAGAAAATACGTTAAAAAAAGTTAAACAATCTTAAGATGGTTAATCGAAAACTTAAATATTTTTCTTATAAATGTTCATCAGATATTATTTAAATTTACAGGCTGACAACCAAACAGATGTAGCTAAATTTTCTCTGCTTTCCTTTCTTATTTTTAAGCTCTTAAAAGCCAATAATTTAATTTTTTTTCCTAAATATACACTTTAACCGATTTTCCGCTATAAATTATGAGAGAATAAATGCGATAAAATTTTATTATTTATCTTTATTCAAGATCTATATATATGTATTTTTTCAGAGTGTAAATATCAATAAAGAAGCTCATCCAATTCAATCATAGTTTATTGGAATATAACTATGATTTAATTGACAGGCTAGCCTGTATATCCATCACTCCAAAAAGTAAACACAAGGTCTTGCTTAGACGTCATGGGACAGAGTGCAGTGGGAACAGAAGATCTTCTCCATAATTGAAGTTGGGAAATCCATCAGAATTCGACACCTTCTCCAATCTCAGGGGGGTGACAGAGCATTAATTACCGTACGGAAGTCCTGTGCCATCTACTTCCTTACCTCTCACGAGACAATATGGCGTCCAGCCAATGAATAAATCACTGGCATGGCGAGAGTATATAGATGATCGTTCAACTGTCATCTCCTATCGGTTAGAGATTTTGAACGGTAATCTCCCCGAACAGAAATGGTAAGTACCATAGACTTTTATTCTTGCTCGCGTAATGCCGGATAACCAGACGTTCATTGTAGCAGCCCGAAAGAAGGATTTGTAGGAGCTTTACTATTGAAGGTTGTTCCTTTATCGAAAATATACACCAACAATACCGAGTCATACATCAGTATAAACCCCGAAAAATATTCAGAATATTTTACTATTCTTTCAAATCTGCATTATTATTATTATTTTTTCTTGTCTTAGTCATGTCGATAATTGAGAAAGATTTGAATTTGTAACGGATCGCATATTTATCTCGAAAGAAAAAACGATAAACTTACCAAATTTAGCATTTTCAGTAGCAAACGTGGCTTTTATTATTAAAGAGAAACACGTCTGGCAGCGATACAATTAATGTTGCGGTTTTCGTTCAGCAGATCGTTATGTTCTTTACGTGATAAAGTAAGTGAAACGGTCGTAAGAGTAACATTATCTTGCATTCTGTGTCTTATGGCTTTTCTGCAACATCGAAATGCTATCACTCTCCTAACCGATGTAGAAAAGTAGCGAGTAAGGAAACTTTCAGCCGAATGATGGATACAAAGTATCACAATATAAAAGTATTTTAGGCATATTACAGTATGTCTCCGAATTCCATCGGATTTTACTAGCGTTCTTATTGCCACTACTCGGCTATGGTCCTAATAAAGTTGCACAGTTTTTGCCGCTTTCGCTCTGTTTGTCACCGAACGAGAAAGAGATAGACTGTTGCTTTCAAATTAAACTTTGCATCCATTTATCAGCTGCTCGACATCAAAGAAAACTGAAGATAAAGCCATTAAACGGAGTAAAGATTATACTTCGACGATTTGTCAATGTGCGACTTTGTAAATGGAAATAGAAAATCTTAGATTTCTACCAAAGTAACTGGACGAAATCCAATTTTTTTTCAGTTTGGACTCTGTGGATTGGCAAAGTTAAAACGATTGATTTGCTCCCAAGACTTGTGATTGCAAGTGTCGAGACTGACACACAGATTACAAGTAATCCCGTTACCCGTAGACTTGTTGACTACGTGCCTGACTGATCTTCTTCTCTTTGTTTCTCAATAACACTTCTGTACTAAAGTTGATTTCTTTCGAGTCAATCAATACTAAATTAAATTAAAATATCGAGAAAACTCTGCCAATGCAGCAGATATTTGTTCTGGAGATTACTTCTGTGGTGATTTTTTTTTTTCTTTCTATAAACTCTTAAAGATTTCTATTTGCTCCGGGCTGCTTTTAATTCTAGACACTTCCGATAATTTTAATGATGGTGCAATTTGTGTTTTATGTAAATAGTTCGCTAAGCTGCTGTAAAAATGATAAAAGAGAATGAAATTTTAACTTTCGAAAATTCTCTCTTGCAAACAAACTTAATAAAGTCGAAAGTTTTATTCCTTCTAATTATATTTTTTTAAACGACTCCCATTGAATAAATTTGAAACGTCTGAAATCCTAAAATTTCCTTTATTATCAACATCTGATATCCAATTGCGGCGATAACAATCTAAAAATCTTCCTATTCCTAAAATTTCCTTTATTTCTCCTAACAATTTTCTTATCTAATATTATCGCGATCTAATATCTGATTTCCATGATAAAAATCTGAAACGTCTTTAGTAGAATATCTTCCGAAATTCCCTATTCCTACAATCCCCATACTTTCCTTAACGACTTTCCTATCTATTAGCCTCACACTCTGATATCTGATCCACATGATGATATCTAGAAACGTTCCTTTTCCTAATAATTTTCTTATCTAATATTCTTATGAAAAAAAAACCGCTCGAATTCTTAAAATTTCTCTAACTTTCCCTAACAATTTCCCTATTTATAAACACCCCTTTCTTTTCTCAGTTCTTTGTGAAGAATATATCAACGTAACACGAATGAAACCAAACAAATTTTTCAGATATGTATCGAAAACATCAGAAATAATAAATTTAATTTTTTTCCACTAAATATAATCTAATTTAATTTATAACAAGTGTTTAAAATTAATTGCGTACAGGTGAAAAAATAAATAAATAAACATGCTACCTACCATAAATTAATAATTGAGAGTATATGCAAAAAACACGTTTTTATTACCATATTTATAAACGAATCCCTTTTAAAAACAGAGACGTTTCTGAAAACATTCAAAGAAATCGGGAACTAACTAGAAATCCTTATTTCTTTGAAATGTTTCATGTGCTACAAGTTGCACTTTGTTTTTCCTGTCTGGAACAACATTCTTTAGGCTGCCTTGCTTTGGCAAAATGCCCAACTTGCGCTTCCACTTTAAATTCACACAACACGTGTTCTTGATATTTTCGTTTTTTCTTTTGGCTTCCATTTTATACCAACTACCGAAAACCTCCTTTAAAAAAAAATAATAAAAAATTCTAATAATTCTGTTTAGTTATAAAAACGTAATTTTAATATTTATAAAAATTTTTATAAAATTTCCTAAACTAATTATAATAAAAGTTTATAAAAAAGACCAAAACAAACATTAAAATAATTCAATAATAATAATTATTATTATTATTATAAAGGCCAATTTATATAGAACAGTAATATTTTAAAAATTAATTAAACACTAATTAAAACAAAAATTATAAGAGTGAAAATCTGATCTAATTAGTATAATGTTGGTCGCTTAATTCGATCAGTTTACTCAAAATTAATTGGTTGAAAAATATATAAATATAGAATATATGCAGTATATATAGCATTAATAAGACTTGACAGTTATGAATGTGGAAGGTTTAATTATTAAATATATAAATTAAATATTATGTTTACTAATAACGAAATTTTTAACATACTTGTCTATTAAAATTTCAGTCATAAATACTTTTTACTTTCCGAATTTTTAATTTGTTTGGATTGAAATACCGTTCCAAGTTGCAGCATTTATTTTTTAAAATTATGTTATTAGTATTAAAACTTAATTTTTCCAACTTTTTTACAAAAAAAATATTTTTAATTTAGGTAATGAAATAAAATATTATTTTAATTAAAAATATTACGAGCGCTACGAAAACTAGAAAATTGAAGTGGAGAAGTTGGATCGCTTTTCTTTTAATATACGCACTCGTACTAAAAGTTGGCATCATAGGCTATATATAATAATAAAATTAAAGAGGAAAAAAAAAAATATATATATATATGCCATTTTTAAAGAGAGATAAAATGGAATGTTTTTTGGTGCTTTTATATTAAAAGGAATTTCAATTTAATTTAATTTTTTTTATACGCGGTTCACTCTATCAACCATGAGAACAGGAATTAATTTGATTATCAGGTTTTCTGGGGAATTTCCAATTACAGACGTGTCCTTGATCTAAAACTTTAAAAGATAAACTACCAATTTTATTCTTGTTTTAAAATGAAAAATAAATTTATTAAATTATAAAGAAATTTCCTTTACAGGATGAAAAGAAGATATTCGATACTTGACAAGAGATTTATAAAAAAAAAAATGTCTCTCTCGGTGTTACTTACAAATATCTCCGAAATGTTTCCCTTCCTATCAGAGAATTGTTTTCGATTTCCCTGAAATTTTAACATTTCCTTTCTTCTAATACTTTTTTTTTTATCCCCACAACAGTTACGCAAGTAAAAAAAAGAAAAAAAAGAAAACTAACCAGAAAATGAAAAGAAACTAATTATAAACCAGTATTGTTTGTTAATTTTTAACGTTAAAAATGAACAAACAATATAATTACAGCTTAACTTATCTGTGACGTTTTTTTAACTAAAAATTCAGAATTTATTTATCACTGAAAAATTGAAATTTCTTTTTTCCCCCTTGCTTTTTTATTATTTTTATTTTTATTATTAACGGCGAAGAAAAATATTCCTGTGAGATATTAAAAAATCAATACCGTAAGTAAATATTTTGCACTTTATCTACTCCTATCGTTTTTATCGTTATTCGAAAAAATAAAAAAATTTTTATCTTTATTTACAGTTTAATATTTAATATACAATTTTTACAATTAATGCACTTATACATTTTAATATTCAAATTTATATTACTTAAAGTAATATATAAAGAACTTAGCTAAAACAGTTTAACTTTGTAAAAAGCCAAGTTATGTTAATTAACTTGTATAATTACCTATTTTAATTATTTAATGTGCTTTTCTCCTTGTTTTTTCTTCTCCGAAAATTCTACACTAAAAATATATTTTACAAATTTTATGTTTGTTCATTATTTTATAAGATTTTTCTTTTTTTTAATTACATAAATATTCAGGGACCAAAAACATCTGCACTACTTAAATCATAATGTTTAAAACAACATTTTAAAACTGACGTCAAAATCCATTATAGAAGATTTATAATTAAATAATAATCCAATTTTTTTTTTCCTTTTGTAAAAATTTATTAACATTAAAAAAATGATTTTTTTTAAATTATTTATTTTAATGAAGTCATATAATATTTATTAATATTATTTTATTTTGTATCGGGTACTCACTAATGCACTTTTTGATTAAATATATTTAAGAAATTACTTATTTATAAAGGATATATCTTTATTACTTGATCCTAAATCTCATTCTATTATATAGACTTCTAGCAGATATTCTTTTTCTGTCCTTTATGCTCCTTCATGTTTTTATATCTGTGTTCTTTCATATTTATTAAAGAGTGGATATCTTTCCATTCTTTTTCTTAAATCTATCTTAAAATGATTCCTTTCTTTTGGTTCCTTTCATGAAGAATTTTACCCTTCATTTCTTTCATGCATTTCTATCTCAATGGTTCTATTTTCCCCAAGAATTGGTTTTATTTCTTAGCATTTCCATAAATATCTATAAGCAATGCTACCATTTTTCCCCTCTTCCTTTATTCTCAAACAGATACACAGTACCGTATTTTTTTCTTTATAAAGTGTTTCCCAATTTTCTCTTCTTTCTTAAGGAAAGAAAAAGATAAGCTGTTTATTTTAATATTTATCTTATTTATTATTATTATTTTTAGTCTGTTTCTGAATGCCGAGTTATAAAAAATTTTAAATTCATAGATTTACCAATAAAGTGAACTTATAAAATTGAATATCTGAATTTTAAGAAACAATTCTGAGACATATTATTTTCATTTTAGCTTTTTAAACCATTGACTTCAGCTTTTTTTTTTTCCATATATAATTTTTCCAAAAATATTTCTTACTCTTTCTACATCTAAAAATTCTCTATTTTTTTAAACGTATATATATGTATTTTAAGTGTTTTCCGTATTATTTTTTATATTTACACAAACAAAAAAAGTATTTCAATATTTATTACTATTATTATTGCCAGTTTGGTTTTGATAACTCCATAAAAAATAAAGAAAAAAATTATGAAAAAATGTAAATTCACGGATTTACTGGCAAAGTGAATTTGAATTTGAAGAAACAAATTTCTTAGACATTCTCTCCCCTTTTTCCTTCCTTAATCTTTTAAGTCATTTATTAACTTTTTCAGTGCATAATTTGGTTAAAATTACCATCAGAGAAGTCCAATTAGTGGTGTTAAAATGTCGTCAGCTGATATCAATCGAAAGATATAGAAAAAAAGACAAAATGAGTTTTTAGAGCATTATTTCGCGTTATTTCATGTGCGAATGACAGTTACCGCCCAAGTTACGGCATGAATTATCAACTGATGACAAGAACAGATTCAGGCCAACTGCTGACAATGTTGTTTTAGAATATCTTTTTTTATTATTTTATTATTATTTTTTTTTTCTAAAAATTGTTTCTCTGACGTAGCTAGATTTGTTTCGCTGACTGAACAACATTAAGAAGCGAAATTACTTTAAAAAATAATAATTTAATTTCAAAATCCGGGTAGTAAAATTTTAATTGGAAATTGTAAAAAGTTGAAGAATTGTCTGGAATGTTATGAAACCTATCATTCATTTTGCGAACGATTCTTGTTTTAATGAGTGTTCGCTATAAAGTTAATTTCCGTTTCCAGAAATGCTGTAAAAAAAAAAAAGATAAAATTAATATGTAGATGTCTGAAATTGTATTCTCGGCCAAGAAGACTTTATATAATTTTTTTTCTTCTTCTTCTTTGTTTAATCGATATATATTCCGAAGAAGTCGACACTGAATTATTCCTTTATTACTGCATCGAGGTACATTAAGGGAAAAAGAATATATGCTAAACAATTTCGATTGTTTTTTCCCCTTCGATAGTCGACTTAACTGTTTGTCTGTTCTGTTCAGAACACTAAGTTTCTTCATTAAGGATTACTGCGACAAACAACAGTAATCTCTTTGTGTGATCTCCATGTCCTCCCCTTGTCAACGTCGTGTAAGCCCTGCGTGTGGTTCTCCACTGGATACGCTATCTAAATAATGAAAGCAAGTGTGAAAGTTTCTAATTTAAAGTACTTTCGTTTACTAGGAAGTTTTCTTTTTAGTTTTTTGTTTTTATTTTTTATTTGTGGCTTTAGGTGGTCGACGGCGAAATAACTTGCTTGGAGATGCCGGAGAAAGTGATAGAACCACGTTTTTATCGCATTCCTATCAAACATTGCTATATAACAATAGAAAACAGCTTTTACTCTCCAGTGTCGTTCTCTATTAAAGCCAGTAATTTTGTCCGTTATATCTATAAAACCACCTGGATGACTTCCATTGTGTTTAATGTATTGGGAACACTTCCAGGCTTTTGTCTTGATCTGCTCTGTTGGGTATTTGGAACAGTTTGATCTTAACAAAAACTCTATTTCTGCAAACAAATCTCGTTCATTATTAAATCCTTTGTCTGCGAATTACTTACAAATATTCTCAAAGTTTGTAGTCTGTAACTACAATCGATTTAAAGACACAGATATATTTATTCGATTACTGTTAAAATTTGTAACTTTCTGAAAGTTACAAATTTTAACAGTAATTTTAATTAATTACAATTAAGAAACTTTCAGAAAGTTATAAGTTTCTTAATTGTAATTAATTAAAATATAATTGTAATCAGTTACGCTATTAATACATATCGATTACAGTTACGTCTACATCAGTCGCTACAGATTATGACCAATATTGTCGATTTCACAATAAAGCTATCTATTACAGTCGAAATTGATCACCGTAATCGATTTTTTTTCATATAGTAAATACTATTTTTATATTGTAATCGATTTTTTAAAAAATCGATATTTATAAATCGATTTTAACAACTGAATACAAAAATCTCATTCAATCTTTCAAGATTTTTATTATTATTATTTTTAAATTATCACAGTTTTCATTCAAGCGCATTATAACGTTATCTTTTTAAGTTTTAATACAGCAAGTATCGATCATCGTTAAGCATTGCAAAGTATAAAATACTCGTTGATACTCTGCCAATCTTTATAAATTGATCTTTATCTCATCATCTAATTCCAGCTGCCACTGATTGCACAAAGGCGTATTAAGGAAACGAAAAAAAATTATCAGCTGTGTATTATTGATGGTAGACTTAATAGCGCAAATTAATTTTCTTTAAACTAATTTTCGCTGCATTCATTATTGTTAGCGTCGTCAAAAATTAGATTTCGGTGATAATCACGTAAGTAAGATTAAGGATTCATCTTTGACGCTTTAATCTAAATTAGAGAAGTAGTTGTTGCAGTATTCTATTGGGAGATAATTAAAAATAATCTTCTCAGGTATTATTTACAATACAACAACCAAGTCATCTATTCATTTTTGGGGTGTTTTATTATGTATAAAGTCGTCTCCTGCATTTTATTAAAGCTTTAATTTGGCTAATGTTAACTGGGCGGATAGATCAAATATGAAATTTACCCAACAGCCGATTAATTAGCAATCCACTCATTAACTGCATGCTGTAATTCTCAGAAACGTCATCAGCACTTTTCATTGTTAGCACAATAATTGGTTTAGCATAAAACAGAACAATTTCGGATACAAACCAGATACAATCAGTATAAACTCGGCTACATTTATTCAATAAGGGGAACTGCATTAAGTATATATAGTGGTATTTACGATATTATATCCAATACAACCGGAGGTGTAGTTACAGGGTAGACAGACAAGTGTAATTACTATCCCGATCGATACCAATAATAAGGATAGCACTAGATAATAACATTAATTCGGTTCCTAACAGGTTGAAGTCAGCTAGACAACTCAAAACTTCTCAGAAAGTATTGAAGCCAAGTATATGAAAGAGAACTAGCTGTTATGACGAAATAAGCTGTTACCTACTTCAATATGGTGTATCTATTGAAACGTGTAGCTAGATATTAAATTCATTGTTGGTGTAGTAAACCTCCAACTCCCTGGAGCAAAACGTAGCAAGGAGTTGGTCTTCCACACCGATTTGTTTGGTTGTATAAAATACTGGAACTGAATGGATATGGAAAGGAAACTGAAATTCATCTTAAGGGTGCTATCATCGATTATTGGTCGACAAGTGAATTTCTAGATTAAAGACGGTCGTGTTTCTCCCTAAACTTACTATTTTAAGCCCTTTTATTTATATACTTTACAAGCATTCTAAGTGTTTTTAAAACTGTTTTGCCACGATTTCCGAATGCATTGATTGTACCCAATCGAAATCATCGATATGCACTTTGTACGAAGCACCTTTATATGAGGTATAAATATTCCCATAGTAATAATCAATATAATCGATGTTGCACCTGCAACGCGCACAAAAGGTCACAATCCATATTGTACAAGTACTGCACCTTTAGCACACACACAAACACAGACGAATCCATAAAATTCGCCAGATAATTAATATTTTAATTCTCTTTAAAGATATTTTTGCAGATTAAATATGTAAATTTACTCTTCCTTTCTCAAGAAAAAAAAAGAACTCAATAAAATGAATATATATATATTTTATGTTTAATCCCATTACCCGACAGTCATATCGGTTAAAAATATACTTAGAAATCTGTATTTGGTCAAGTACTTTTCCACTGCCACATACTAAAAGTAGAAAACGCTATTAGTATTATTTAAATACTCCCAAAGTGCTTTTAAAAGCCCACTCTCGAATATTAAAGCTGTAGAATTTAAAAATATGGCTTCTTATATTAACAACCGGTTGGAGCACTATTCTGGAATAAGTAATACGTCGTTCGCTCTCTTCAAGTCTCTACTCTCGTTAAAGTTACCAAACAAAAATTTTTAGTCTGTGGCACGATTTAAAGTTATGCATTAAGTTAGATTTTAATTGAAATCCTACACGAATTACTAACTATCAAATTTTAGACATCCATATTTATGTCATCTTCTCTGGAGTAAAGATAGAGAGCAGTAGAGAGGATAAATCTTTGGTGATAAATATATTCCTCAGTTAATTACGCCACCGTTTGGAATTTTAAAACGGAATTATAACATAATGTGACATATATTTTAAGCGTTATTGATGATGTCTTCATATTAATAAGATAATTATATTGTAGAATTTAATCCAGTTTTGTAATTTATGAAAACTAATGTGTTGTAAAATGGGATTATCGAAAATCAATTTTCGAAAATCGCAAATTAGTATCCACCCACTCATAAAATTTGCAAAAGGCAATTTAGATAATTAATAAGGGAACATAAGCGTGGTAGGTATTTAAAAAAAAAAAAGTTTTTCTTAATTAAACTAATTAAAAATAATGTAAAAATTTTTATATATATTTTATGAGTTTTTCTTTTGTTATATTACATTGGAGTGGGGGTGCATGATTAATAAGATGTTTTGTCAGTAAACAGCAACGAAGGCGCCCTTCTGTCGAATTTTAAATATTTATTATTGCTTAATATGCTAATATTCAGATAATTTTCTAGCAAAAAAAAAACAACTCTCTACTTAGGCTAGTAATGTTGATTATTATTAATTTTTTTTTTGATGCAGTGGCAGTAAAATTGCAAATCTGTACGTGTAAAAATATATTTAATGTACTATTTCGAGCAGAGATAAGAACGGAGACAAACGAAATTTTATTACAAACGGTTTTGATAAAAGCATCGCATCGCATCGCATTTATACGGCAGAGACAAAGAGAGAGACACTTCTTTAGTACGATTTAAATTTTTATTTATGCCCACGTTTTCTATTATCCCGACTAAACACGAATGACTCTTCCGTTTGGTAGGATAATCAATCATATTATCTTCTTCACTACTACTACTATGTAAGGCAGTTAGGAAGAAAGGAAAAAAGGAAAAAAAAAAAAAGATGCTGTAAGTCAACAGAGAGATCTTCATTTGTTATCCACATATAATTTCTCGCCAAATTAATGTTTCTATTCTATTTTGTGTAGAGATAAAAACCTTTAGCGAAAAAGTGCTTACAAACGTATTCAGTTTGGCATGGTAAGCGGAAGATGTAATTCATCTTTTATATCTGGACTATCAACGAAGAAACATGAGAATTGGCTATTGGAAATTGTTGGCTGTCTCATTGTTTCGAGCACGCTCCGAGTAATTTGATTCCAGATGAAAGTAACATTGATTGAAGTGTGTTACGTTTCTCTGATTGTTTCTCGGGATGAATAGTTCAGAGGACACGCTTTCTTCTCCGTAAGACTTTACTGATTTGAAAATTGTTCACAGACGAAGATTTAATTCGGTTTGTTCAATGGGTTCCATTCGTTTTATCTATCGAATTATCTTTTAAAAGAGTAAATAACTTTGTTTATAAAATATTCTATTAAGAGAATCCGATGAGAAAAGAAGCAAAAATGAGCACTGCAATGAATGAAAGAAACCAGTGAAGCGATGCTATTGCAATGATTATAATTAGTTTTCTTCGAAACGGAAATCTTTAAAACTTTGTTAAGGCAAACTGTAAGCTGTTAAACATTAAAAATATCTGGCAAAATTTTTATATATATATTGTATACTGTCAGATCTTACAAATATATTAAGCATTTGACAAATTTTAAGAATTGTAACCTCGCTTCAGTCGCTAATATTCATCTGGCGATTAAATGTTAAAGGTTGGAGTCATTTGTTGCCTCTTTAACTCATTTTATTAATGGTTTGTGTCCATTCTTGTTTTAAATCCTATTATCTTTTATTTGGTTAACGGAATACATTAATGTTGAAATTCATTTTCGTGTAATTGTTGTTCTTTCATATAAAAATAAATAACTCTTCTTAATTAGATAGAGTCGAAGAAGAAGTTTTTCTTTTCGATCAATTTATTAATACGGAAAATCTTTTTTTTTCCCCTTCCCAACTGTTTTATGAGACGATTCTTTCATTTTTATTATTTTTCTTAGTTTGGAAAAATATTTTTGGGTAAATAAATAAATAAATGTAATTTTGTAAGAGGCATCGGACGAGAGAGAGAGAGAGAGAGACTGGTCATAATAATAATGCCTGGCCTAATTTTTGCTTTGTAGAAGTGCTTTGACACGAATGTTTCTCGTGTAATAAAGCAGAAGAATAAACGGTTTCCATCTAAGTTATTAAGTATTGAGGAAGAAATCGCAGATATACACACAAACATAATTGCATTTGGCGTCAACTGTGTGACTAAAGTCTTCAAAGCCAAGACAGTCGGCACCGTCTGCTCCACTTCTTCTATTTAAAATAAACAAAACACCCTCCTCTCCATAAGATTTTACAGCCCTAACTAATACTATTAATATCCTCATATTCCGTTGCTTAAAATGGCAGTATTTTTTTATGATGTTTATTATTCCCTCAGGTTCTTAACAGAAGAATTTTTTTTTTAGTTAAATTTCTTCCTTCTTTAATAGATTTCACCAGAATTCCCCGATTAAATTTTGAAGAATTCAGAAAATAATCTTTCTGACAAATGGCCCGACACGAATTAAATATTCTAATAAACTTTATCAATTATTGTAATTTAAATTTTATCCATTTAAACTTTTAATTCAAACGAGTTACGGTTAAGAATTGTTAATTATAGAAAATATAAAATTCAATTAAAGTTTATGGCAAGTTCTCTGAATGAATTATGTTCTTTTTTTTTATTTTTTACTATAAATAAAATTCCACTCGACTTTCGAAATATTTTATAAAATTTTTTTTTAATAAGAAGGTTTAAATTAGTCTGTAATTTAGTAAAGATACTCAAACAACGAAACAATTGTAAAGCTTCCTTTTCGATCTTTAAAAAAAAAAAAAATGAAAAAAATTGTTTAATTAAAGTTCCTTTCGTTAATGTTTTCATTGTCAAAAAATTTCAGTTAGCAGTAAATGAAGCAAATTGCCTATTTACACATTTATTATGTCATCTAGAATTAATTTATTTTACAAATTAAATAAAACGAGTATTTGTCTAGGGAAAAATAAGAAGAATTTCGAGATTTTTTTTTTTGTAATAAATGCAAAAAAGGAAAGTAAAATTTATATATATATATATATTTTACGATATGTTACAATGGGAAAGAATGGTGTCGAGGTATTAAATATAGTGAGGGGTTTTTGGTAAAGGAGAAGGTGTAGAAAGTTTGTTTGTAGTTCTAAGAATTGAGAGCAGAAAGACAATCTTCTGGCCATCTGCCACAAGAGCAGTGATGAAACTTTTATGAAATCGGTAATTACCGATGATGAAACTGTTTTTTCGGTTAAGACAAAAGAATTTTCGGTGCAACTAGATAAGACCGATTTTTACGGGAATCAAAACACATAAAGCTGAATATCAACAATGTCACAGAATCCAAACGGATTATTTTATTTTTTAGAAATATTTCTTTCCATTTTTGTTTTTTATTTTCTTTACTGTCTCTTTTTATGATAATAATGCAGGGACTTTCAGAGAAAATATAAGGCCCGGGACAAATAATATTTTTAAAAAAAAAAGAAGACAAAATTGATAAATATACAGTGGTAGATGTATAAGAAAAAACGAAAACATTGATGAAGAACTTCAAATTTTGAAGCTCGAACGGTATAAAAATATACAAACATATTTTTTTCTAACATACTGAGTTATAAATTGGGGTTTCTAAACATCGTGAGGCCCGGGACAGCCGCCCCTTTTGCCCCCTCTCTGATAGCTACTGATAATAATGTATCTGAGATTAGAAGCGAATGTGACGACGATGGTGACAGTTTTCAATGCTAATTATCGACCAAAAAAATATTTAAATAAGTTTTTTAATGATTTAATGATATTATTAATCTACACAATTTATAAAATGATTAATATATAAATATCAATAAGTCTGACCACGTGACGTAAACATTCCGGTTTTCTGAGAGTTCGGATTTTAGATAACCACGCTTTAACTTATTGTTATAGTTTTTATAGTTTAAAGAGCAATAAAGAGATTTATTTATATTTCATTGTGTGTTTAATGGCATTAATTATAAGCAAGGTATGGTGTAAAAAATGAAATATTATTATTTTGCCTGTTTTGTAAGATTTTGTTCATACATATCACAACAGTTTGTAAGAATTTGCTATATTGGATGTGCTTTTATCCTTTTTTTATTGCATTATTATAGGTATGGATACAAGAATTTTTAAGAATGTTACCTGAATCTTACTGTATTTATTTTCTTATAAAGAAAAACCTGTTGAAATTTAGATAGAGAGTAAAGAAAAGATACGAATCGTCAAACCATCTCGAAAACAAATTTAAGAGTAAGATTTGATCGTATCTGGTATCTAAAAGGATAGTTACCATATTCCATCATTCAATGTCAGAATTTTTGACTGAGAAAGGAACATCCTTCAGGACCTATTAACCTTACGCCGAAGAAAATATGAAGAGTCTATTCAAGTATATATAGAGAGAGATTGCAAATTTAAAAATCGAACATTCAAAGCAATCTGGTGAATTTCTTTCGATCGAAAAATAGACATCCTCGACTAAGAAAAGAAAAGAAGAAGAAGAAAAAAAATCTTATGAGTAGTATTCTTCTAGTCTTTTCTCCTACATTGGAATGAGAAGCACTTTCTGCAATGACAACCGTCAAGAACAAATGTCGAGGACATCTCTCATTGGAAGATAATGTGAGGATTTATCTATCCCGATTTCTAGAAAAATCAACAAAGTTTAGGTTACACAATAGGAATTTATATCAGGGTCTAAAAAATAAAAAAACTTTTTGCAAACTTAATTCAATTTCTTGCTCATTCAGTTAAAAACTTTGTAACTCTCTCTTTCTCTCTCCAAAATAATAATAATAATAATAATAATAAATAGAAATAAATCTAATTTAATTATTAGATTTTCTCTAAACGTTAATTCATGTCTGAGCAGGAGTTTATCTTTTTACATATTTTAATATTAATCAAGTTTCTACTTTATAGAATATAATTAAAAAATGCCTTAATTCGCAACAACTCCCAATTCTTCACCTCTAAGTCTCTTGCCTTCCTTTCTCTCTCTCTCTCTCTCAATTATAATTTGAAATTTATAAATATAAAAAATGTTTTAATTTTTTATGAAGTTTTTTTTTTTTTTTTTTTTAATTAATTGAATGTTATTTACGTCATAGATATTTTATTACCTAAACTCATTCTTAGAAGTGATTGATAAAACGATAGCTTTACAATTACCGTAATTACTTTTTAGAAAATTATAATATTTTCTCGACCAGTTTTTATGTCATTAACTGTCAATCTATTCGTTTTTTTTTTATCTTTCTGCATTAAAGTATAACGTAATAAAGATAGATTAATTTATAATAGCCTTGTAGTTTTTTACTGCAAAACAAAAAAAAAATAATTAAACTATAATGAAAAAGTTTAAAGATTTATACAAGATAGAAAGGATGTAGACATTCTCTCTCTCTCTCTCTCTCTCCTTTTATGGTACCGATCACACAGTTTGAAATTTCGTCTTTTTTCAAGTTTTAATTTTTGTTTAAAATACTTTTTTTCGTTTTTACAGTTTTGTTAGAAAACGGGGAAGAGGGGGAGGAAACTGTAATTTATCTAGCTGATATTTTACAAATACACGTGTGATGACAGCTGCAACTCTTCGCATTTAATACGAAACTAGTGTATTATAAACCCAATCATTAGTATAGTTTGTTCCAGGAATCCAGTTTTCGGCGAATAAATGTTTATTTATCTACAATTTTGTGCCGTTCTATCGCGGATTAAAAATATAAAAATTAGTCTCTAGTTATTTGCCATCTGGCGTTTTTTGAGACAATTCCATTAAATAGCCATAGAACATAAAAAAAGAAGCAAATGTCATTATAAGTGTTTTATTGCAAGCTGTGTATGAAGATTAAAACCAGCTGGAGATGTGTTTCAATGACCCATATTCACTTTATTTCACAATTTCTTTCCAGTGTAATGAGGTCATTAGACTGCAGAAGAGTAAGGACTTTTCTCTCTCTTATTAATATTCTTTATAATCTCCTAATTGACTAGTTCGTGACTCGATTTTAACAATACTTTTAGCTTAATTCCACTACTTTTCTATTCTATAGACGTCATCGATTCGGCAGAGCAAGTTCTTCTTAAAAAAAAAAAAAAAAAAGAAAAGAAAAAGTAGTATCGAATGTATGGACAGTTTTGATACATCGTCTAGTTCTTCGGCTAAAAGCAATGCCATATCGTACAGTTTTATACAGAAAGTTAAGTCATAAGACGACATTGTCCGAGAAGTTACGATCAGTCACGCATATCAAATGCCAGAAATTGTTTTTTGTTCTGTTCCAGTAAGTTTCATTTTTAACAGTTTTTCTTCTTCTTCTTCTTGTCCTTTTGTCGCATTTCTTTTCTCTCGCTTTATGTATTAACATTAAGATAACAAACTATGCATTTCTGCATACGAAGAATAACTTTTGCTATAGAAATAAAGCGATTGTCGGGGGTATAAAAAATCCAGGCAGAAGGCCGGAAGCGAAGGTTAAGGTCTCGCATCACGTGACATTCTTTGTATTCTCTTTTTTTTTCTTTTACGAGTTCCACGATAGAATATGGATAACAATAAAAATGGATCGGCGGAGGGAAGCGGAGTTTATATATATAGAAAAACGTACAAATGCAGTTGGTCTAATATATACACTAAAGTTAACTCCGACGACATTTATTTTCTCGGAGCAGTAACTGTAGATAGTGTGCATAATCGAATCTTCTTACAGCATGTGCTTTGTCGATATTACGAGCTACATAACTGTTGAAATGGCATAAATAACGTGGAATATTCAATTTTTCAATATAATAAATAACGTTGCCTAGTACACACACCGTTTCCTTTCCTTATTTCTGTTGGCCGATGTACAAATTTTAAGTTTATTTTTTAAAATGTAACTTAAAAAAATCGAATTATTTACAGCCATTTAATCATTTAATTTAACAATTTTTACTGGAGAAGACCATTTTCTGGACTTCTTAACACTTTAAATCACAATAAATGTAACTTGATGCCTCTCAACAACCTTTACTTTCTCCATAAGGTTAACTTACTCATAACCTAGATTGCATTATTTTCGTTAAATTTAATTTCGTTTATCTAATTTTGATCAATCGAATATAAGCTTATATATATAGAAATACATCTTTTCGTTGAATATATTGTCTATATATAGATATATGACATAATAAATAACTTTAGATGACTTCTAACATAATAAAGAATTGTAAAAAAAAATGTTGGAAGCACTCACCATGCTAAATATTATTTATTTTCTATCATGCGTCGGCACTCATATAGAAACCATCAGCAGTACATTCAATTATAGAAATGCATTGGGTAGTAAAAGAGATTATTACGTTGTTTTGTTGTGTAGTTCCCTCATCTAGTAGAAATGCATTTTAGATACAAAAGCAAGAATACAACTGGAAAATGGAAGTATACAATAAAATCGAAATGGTTTTTCTTTTTTTTTTTTTCGTTTTTTGTTCTGTCGTTCAGTTGACTAGCTCGATTTCTAGTTAGGTCATTTCTTTATTTATTTAGTTTTCTTTCCCCTTTCTTCCTCTCGTTGACCCAAATTTTTCTTCTCGTCTAGCAATATAAAACTCGAAGTCTCCCAAAGGGTCGGTTATGGCATATCCGTACCACCCTTTAATATATATGCGCTCCGGTCTTTGTGCTATTGTTACTAAAGTAGCACAGCGTAGCGCCGATGCGATTAAGAGAAAGAGAGAGAGAGAGAGAAAATTTACGAGACGATAATAGTAAAGAGAATACGAGAACGTCTGGTAAAGGACACGAAACGTTCTCTAAACATACGGAACTTGACCCTTTAGAAAAATATTTATGTATATAGTTATTCGCGTTACGTGATTATTGTGGATTGTAAATGGTTTATGTCACGGTTAACATTCGTAATGATTTACAAAATAGAAGTCTTTGCTTATCTTTTTATATATTTTTTTCTTTTTTTAAAGAGAAACGGCACGATATCTGGAGCCATGCAACTAGACAAATGACTAATCAAGCACCACCCACTGCAACACGCTACAGTGTTGGTGTGTGTGTGTGTGCTTGTATAGTGCACGCACTTGATCAATAAGGGTGAGTCGAATACTCATACAACACGTGTGGCAAGAACAGTGATAGGTCAATAGCGGGTTTCGCTACTCTCTTGATTAAATTCAATTCCACCAGTCACAAAAGAACAAGTATTAGTTTGAGAAATGATCTCTTTAAGATGCCAATTCGGAATTTGTCCCAAAACCTCCACCGGCTAAATTATCGAGTAAAATGAAATTGTTGGCTGTGACAAGTAATCATTGAACACGACTAGACTTAAAACGTAAATTTCATCTCGGGGAGATGTTACTCGACACGCAACATTTCGACCAGATGAAATTTCCCAATTTGCCTTTTAATCATTAACACGAAAAATATGTTCAACACTCTTCCTCATCGAAAATGTCATTATTCTCCATCATTTTTATTTTTCTTTACCAACGAAACACATCGTTATTCTCTCTCTCTCTTTTTTTTTATTGAAATCTGTTCAGATAAATGAAGATTGCGCTCCTTTTAAAAAATTACAACGCGCATTTTCGTTTATGGTCCCCGTATACACATGTTTAATATCGTTTAGATATAAAAATTTACGCCAGAAAAATCCCGACGTATTTAAACGATAATTAACACGATTTTTTGAAATTTAAAAAAAAAACCGTCTGCTGTAGAAAATATCTCAACTTTAACAGAACATTATGTGGGTAATAAAAGAACTTTTAAAACTAACTCATTCGTGATTTACGATTATCTGTTACCTTTTTTTTTCTTCTTCCTCCAGAAACATGCACAGCATGTGCATTGTTATCTAGCCCAAGCGGGAGAAAGTTTTTTTTCTCTTCTTCTTTTCTCTTTTTTTCCCCCTTCTATCTTGTATTCCTTTTCTGAAACAGAACAAAGAGTGATAGTTTCTCATTGCGACATTACTAACAAATGCAGCATCGCAATGCTTTTCTTGCTCCTCTTTTTAGCCTAGATACAATTACATGCTAATTATTATTAAACACATTATTGATGGAGCCTGTTGACAATGAAGGCTATGGTCGATTTGTTTTTCCTTCGTACTCTTTCTCCCTTTTGTTAATGGGGCGTTGCTACAAATGCACAAATATCTTTTTCTTCAGAATAAATATTGACGGAATTTTTACGTGACAAAGAAAAAGTCCAGTTTAATTTTTGTTTTTTCTTTCCTTAAATATCCTTAAATATTTTGTATTAATTTTACCGAGGTAAAATTTAATATGCTCTTTCATTTTTTATAATATTCGGTTATTAGTTGCGTTGTGCGAGAGTTGATATCTTGACAATAGCGATGAGGTCACCAGTTTAAACAATTAAACACCAGAAACACGCGAAAAAAAAAAACAGAATCCCGTAGTGTACATAAACAGCAAAATACAATAAAATTACAGTATACGTAATCTTTTGTTTTATCTGTTTTTCTCCTGTTTAAATCTAGGGCGAATCTTCCTCAGAGAGAGAGAGAGAGAGAGAGAGAGAATAAATGAATAAATTTTAACCGTTAGGAGGAAAAAAGGAAAAAAAAAGCGAACGTGCGAGTTCGGAAATTATATAGTTTAGCATCGAGGATGAACAATAATAGAGGTTTATTTTATTTTATTTTTTTCCCCTTATCCGAAATGATCGTTTCATAATGTAGGTTGACCCGTTGTGCCCAGCCTTCAACTGGCTGTGTGTGATGTAATTCTGCTGGTAACGATTGTACCAGAAAGTGGGTGGAGTGTAGTTGGTTGGTAACGACAAGGAAGGAAGGGCTGCACCAGTTGGATCGATTGGAGCTTACCTAGCAACCGGTGTTTGTGACAGCAGGGTGGAATTAGGGGACAAGTCGTTGAAGGGAAACAGGCTGAAACTAATAGCTAGCTATCGTGACAACCACTGCCTTATCTGGTAAAATATGTGTTTATGCAACAACCTTATATTTATCGTATGTAAATAAATTGTATCCTTTTATTCTCTGTTGATTTTTTAATATGTTTCTTTTCTTTTTGATTGGCATGGATCTTTTTTAGTTAATCCGCTCTTAACTTTTTAAAACGTTCTCTCCTACTGTGTTAACTAGCGCAGCGGAACAAAAAATAAGAAAACAAGTAAAATTTATGTATTAATTAACTCTAAACGACTTTAACTAGTTTGTACTTCGACTATTAGATCAAAAATTAGTCAAGTGTATAACAGGCGAGGATTGCTGACGAATTTAAGAGATTTAATCCTACGTGAGTGCTTAATCCGTTGTTTTCTTTCCTTTTGGCTGTTTTTCGCTGCAAATCCATCATGACAAGGTGAACAAATTGTCATCTATGATAGAAGCGGACTACTCTACCCATGCGTTCAATAAAGAGCTTTGACCTTTTACTTATTAAATTATGTTGCGATTTAATAAATAGTGACATTTTTGATAGGTTTATGTAAATTATCGTAATTATTAATTTACTCTTCGCTTAATAATGGAATTTCTCTTTTAATGTTTCACTGTAGATATATATAAAGTGAATTTCGAGAACCTTTTGCAGCAGTGCAAAGTTCGCGTAGTTTTAAAAGAAACAAAAAAAAGGCAAGCAAACACTCCAAAAAATCTCCATCTGCTCTTTTATCATTGAGATGGGGATAAAAATAAGCGAAAACCGGCAGAAGCTTTATCTCCAAAATGTGTCACAAATTTAGATCAGAACCTTGTCAAATTGCCAATTTTCAAAAAAGTTAAACCAAAATATGTTCGAATTTTTACAAAAAAATTATTTCTTCTACTCTCAACAAATAAGTAGCCGCTTTATTGCGACTTTCAATAATTTTTTAATGGACGTATTATGTTTTGCTTTAACTCGATCACGCTAAATATCGCTACTCTTTTTTTTTATTTGTAAAAAGAAAAAAATAATAACGTTGTTACGGAAAATAAAAATGGGCTTGCGGACTGGTAAACTGTTCTTTCTTAAATTTAAAAAAAAAATTATTTTCTCTCTCTGAAGCTATCGACGTTTCTAATTTAGTTTTACTATATTTCAACCGAGAAAATTTTGTAAAATTTTTTTTATTTAGTAAGTTTAAATCGATTTATATTAGCATATCTTAGAGAATATTAAACAAAAAAAAGGAAAAAAAAAAAAAAAAAAAAGTAAGTTTAAATCGATTTATATTAGCATATCTTAGAGAATATTAAACAAAAAAAAAGGAAAAAAAAAAAACTTGTTCTACTAATTCCGGTAGAAGAGAAAGTTTGTTCGAATTGGGAAGTTGTAATCGATTTTGAACCCGATTATTGATTCCCAAGCAGTTAATCTTTTTTAAAAATTAAAATAAAAAAAAAAGCCACCAGTACAAAAGGAAAATATTAATAAGGGGTGTGTGCGATTCAAGCTTGAAAAACACGTTTTGTTATATACAAAGGAACAGGTTGTTCCCGTGTACGGTATAGGAAAATTTCACGAAACTCTAAAAATAATTTTTTTTTAGAATTAAAAAATCCGCCATTTTATGGATTATGGATTAAAATTAAAAAAAAAAATTTCGAAAAACGACCATTTAAAAGATAGGACACTATAAAAATTCTGTCTGTGCGATTTATCGCGAAGAAGAGCCATTGAGAGGATTGAAAGTAATCCGTAGTCACCCGACTCAATGTGGACAGTAACTTTCTGTCGACTTTCAAAACGATTCTAAATTTCTGGCCCAACAATACCAAATCCGACGATATAAGATGTGTCGCCTAGCATACCGCTTCAAAAGTATAATAGTAGTAGAGGTTGGGTTCAACAATATAGGAATATTGAGCTCAAAAAAAAAAAAGAGAGAGAGAAAAAAATAAGTATTTTTGAGAGACATTCAATACGCTGTGTCACATCGAATTCGTTACAGAACAATATTTGAACTTATGAGAATGTCTGGATGGTAGGAATTCTTTATCCTTTAAAGTGACACCACTTATATGCTGATTTGAAGCAGTCTGCAAGCGGAATTAACTTCCTAACATCATCGAAAGTGATATTTATAGGCTATAGTATTATAATTCTAAACTGGGAACAGGCACTTTTCTCAAACAATACCTTTATGCCATTTTAATACCACAACCGATATATAATTAAATTGTTAATTTTCATTTTTTCAGTTGCTAAAATCACTGAAAAAATGAAAATTATTCGTACCGATAATAGTTTTTTTTTTTTTTGGTGCTTTAAATTTTATAATAAAAAAATAATTTTAAATTTTTTTTTATAATAATTTATAAAAAACTCGAGTAGCCAATAGGCACTGCTAGGTTTTCTTCTTTTTTTTCTGTATTTTTTTCGGGAAAACTTTTCCACTTTGTGTGTTCTGCTATTTCTTTAACTCCCCAATTTGAACTGGTCCAGAAATCATCTTGGGTGGAGCTCAGTTCTAAAGCTAAATTGAATAAGTTTCGTCCAACTTATAAGTCGAAAAGATTTTATGCAGTTAGTTTTTTCTTTTATTATTATTATTATTATTATTAAAATCGATTTTTATAATAAAAAAAAATTTGAAATTTAAGAGCATTTATGATTCATATACACACATAAAAATCGAATTTATACATGATATATTTTTTACAACGTTTTGTAAAAGATGGCCACACCCAATTTCAGAACTTTATATCATTTTTTTTTCCTTTTGTTCCTCTCTCTTTCTTTTTTTTTTTTTTTTTTGTACGAGTTAATACGTTTTCGCATTTGAAACTTTCTTTCGACAGATGATACATCATTCTAGTCGGATTGTTACTATAGTAACAAGCGTGCTGCTTTAATATTAATCTGCAGATTCGACACTTTAGCTTTTAGGTTATATATATTTACGTATCACTTCAGTATCCCAGTGGAAAATTAAGCTTATCGCCCTTATCTGAACCATCTGCAACTCTTTCTCTTAAGATAGCAACTACAAATTTACTACTACTGGTGGGTTTAATTTTCTAAATTTTACAGTCGTATGCAAACAAGGCATCGTTAGTAACTTGGCAAAACTCCCTATTTTCTCACAAACACAATAATTAAAAGTTCAAATGGAAAGAAGGTCGACATGAGGATCCGTTTTCTCTACCTCTTATCATTTTGTTTAAACAAGAAAATTGTTTGCACAGAAGGGAAGAAAACTATAAATCAGCATTTCCCATCGGAGTGATATTTCTACAAGAGGTGTGACCTGTTTAAAGTGCCAGGATGTACATTTAACACGTTTCAAAGCACGCTTCGGAACGAATTGCATCTCTTAATGACTCGATTTAGTGAATGGCCGAGTGGTCTTAAAGAGATTCACACTAAACGTACACACCAGCTTATGCTTTCTCTCCAATCTTATGAAGTCATAATCGTACAGGACACATTTTTAGCGAATTTATACATTTTTATACCGATAAAACCCGTATCGTAAAAATATTTCCAGAACGAAGAGATCATAAACAAAGTTTTCTTTTCCAAGATTATTCCAGTTTATCAACTCCGACAACAATATATACAAGAAGTGTTTCTCAGTGTCGTATATCCGAAACTCTTCGGGCATTTTTTTTTTATACTTTTATCTTTTTTTTTTTCGACAGAATTCCGAGTGTTTTATGCCAATCGTCTTGCAGTGTGGATCTCGAGAAGACTAGACTCATCCCGAGCCGGGTTTTACAGAACTTTCTACTCTAGGAACCAACATGTGAGTAAAAACTTTTTCTGCTTTTGGCACTGTAAAGATTTGGCTGACTAGAATGTTTCTCTACTTAACATGTAAGACGTTAGACCAATGAACAACGTAATGCTATTATCTGTGCTGAGTCAACAACATTCTGGATCGTGATCACCATAGCAACAGGTCTGGTTGGCTCCACCAGCGAATTAACAGTTTGTATTTCCCTTGTTCTGTTATTAGTAGTCAGCTTCATTCGCTATCATTCGCTTTTACGACTTCCTTTTTTTTTTAATTTTACTTAACTAACTTAAATTAATTCGATCTTATCGAATTGCTTCAAATTTCTATTAGGTCTAAAGTAGATTAAATGCTTTTCCAGTTTCACTTTAATGTAAAAGTTAACATTTCCAGATGAGATAATAGACAAAATAACTTTTTTTAATTATCAGTTTTTTTTTATAACTCTTTTCTTGTTTTTTAAAGTTATGTTTTTGAATTTTAAAGAGGAGAGTTCTTTGGAAAAGTTTCAGAAAGTTTCCCCCACGTTTAGAAAACAATAAGATTCGAGGATTTTCCTCATTTAATGGAGAATTTTTTAAGGAAGAATTGGAGAAATATCAGTAGATCCGAGAGAAATTATTAATCGAGTGATATTTATCCGATTAACTTAGAATTTTTTCGTAAATAACTCTAACAGAAGTATAAGAATGAAAATATCAACCGATCCGGAGAAAACTCCCAAGCGAGGGATTTTTCCCCATTAAATCAGGAAGCATATTCCCAGTAGACTAGAGAAAAGTCCCTAGCGATCCGTTAACTAAATTTAGCGAAACTTGAACAAAGTAGATCCTCTCTTTGACTTCTGTTCTCGCCGATTTCTTCAAGTTCGCCAATCCGGCAAACAATATTTTTATGCAAAGATTTAAACAAATTTCTCATTCGGCGCTAAACTTTCTACTCGAACCATTATAAATTTCAACAAAAATCCTAAAAGTGTATTTATCACAACAGCAATACAATAAACACGCTTAATGAGAAGAGATGTTCTCTTCCACATCTTCAAAAACTCGGCATTTTCTCTATTAAAATTTATGACGTTTCGTACTTAAGCTGGTGATTAATTATGTGTTTATTTTCTTCACGTCGTACATTTTCATGGAATAATAATTGATTGTTGTGCCATTATAGAACATGTGAGAACCATTTCTGTTATCCTTAATGCGTTTGGTCTCCTTGGTTACTATCTGGTGAAAAGGCTAGGACTCCTTTGCAATTACCACTGCATTAGACACTAACTCCTTTGTAGTTTGACATTGATGATTGCTGACTTACCGATCAATCGATAAGTCGAAATACCTAGAAGTGGTTCCAGGAATCTGCTGCCGGGAGAAGAGACTAAACTGTCACGAATGAATTGCATCAAGTTCACGACATTGAATTATATTGAATTCTGCTGGCGTGAGGCTCGACAGGTGCAAAGGAAGGTCTACTCCTCCAACTAATCTAAATTGTGTAATACGCAAACAATACAGTATCGATGTGCAATACATCAAACTCTCTTCACGCGTGTCTTAGGAGGTACTTTAAGGTCGCATTTTTTTTTCCCTCAAGAGAAGAGAAGGGAGGAGAAAAAAACGCATTTTCTTCAACAGCCCGGGTTAATTCGAGATATTTAACCCACACATCTCTCGAGAATATTAACCGTGTGCAACCTGCCTCCGATGCCACTACCTAGTTAATAATACGGAGAGGGAGGCGTAAAAAATTGCTAGATATGAAAAAGAAAGTGAGTTTTTTTTGTAGGTTACCCGTAAAAAGGGTTTTTCTCCCCGCTTTCCTTTTCATTTCTCAAGAAAAAAAAAGAAAAAAAAATCGTTAAGAAATGCTATTTTCACTGCACGCTACTCGTGCTTTGCAAAATAGCCCCCTAACCATTATCAACTGCGAGTCTCCATAGCAACGTATAGGCTAGATTGGAGAACAATACCAGAGAACAGTCTAATGTCTTTGCAGATATTTACTTAAAGGGAAAGATGTGTTATTTGAAGAAATATGACTTCACTAGACTGATGTTTAATCTTCGGGAGTTAATTTGTCCCACGAAGTTTTAGCTTAACAGAGAGAAAGACAGAAAGAGGCAGAGAGAGAGACGTTATTACGTTTTCAATCAATAAGGTTTCCCTTTTTTCTCTCTAATTGCTATAGATATGAGGAAGCAACGCAACTTTTTACTCGAAGTTCGATAAGAGATATGGCATTTTATATATATATGTAGGTCTACATCCCGCGTCTATATAAAATGGGCACCAAATTACTAATGCTGGTAATTCTATACTCTAGCTATGTAGCGTTAGTAATTGTGTGCCAAGTTTCTGGCCGTCTTTCTTAACGCTATAATTTTAACCCAATATTTTCCACCCACTTCGAACAACGCTAATTTCGGATACCATTTTTTTCCACCTACTACGATAATGCTGGTGATTCCGTATCCATTTTTCCATCAAGTTCGGCATGGCAAGTAATTCCGTGCCAGTTTTTGTTTCCTTTTTTCCATCCAGTTCCAGTAACTCTAGGCTTTTTCCAGCCAAGATCAGTTCCGTGACCGTTTTCTCTCTCTTGTCCTGTCACCTAAACTGTCTTGTCACCGACTCTAAGTATGATATATAACCTATAAAAAAATTCTTGTTAGGCTGCAAAATTCCCCGACTCTACCATTAAAATCTGGTGCGTTTAAGCCGTATGTGCGGTCAGATTATGGCTTTTGTTCCTTATGTCCATCGATGTAGCCAATAATCGTATTGTAATCCCATTACTTGTCTTCATCGTCCACATACACACACACACACACACACACAACATTGCGGTTGTGTAAACAGGTTTTGGCCACAATGACGTTGTCTCGGGAGACTACATCTTTTATTTCACTCTCCGACGATCGCTACTTGTTCTCTACAATATCGACTTTAGGTCGATACTGTCTGGATGTGAATAAATTGCACTTCTATGATCAGAAATTTTCCCGCTCGGAGAAGCAAAGCTGGCTATATAGCACAGCTTTCCACCTCAATCAAATTTATATCGTAATGCTCCTTTAACTTTTAATTTCTGTCAAGATTTTATGATTTCCAGCTCGGCTCGTCTTCTATAAATATATAAAAATTCCTTCCGTCTTCCTTCTTATTAGAAAAATAAAAAAGTTCTAAACAATTCCAAAGTCGTGGTAAAGAAATTGGAGAGATAAATTCTTTTAATCTACTTTTCGGAAGTTGAATCCGGATCGTTTTAAAAGAGGAATAAAAAAAAAATGATAATTAGAAACAATTTACATTTATATTGTTATCGATTTTGCAATTTTCTTGATTATTCTGTTTGTGTTTTGTCTAATGGTTGAATTTATATAAATATATATTTATCTTTCTCTCTCTTTCGTTTCTCGCCAAGCGGATCGTGTTAAATATCAAATATTCAAATGAAGAATAACTTTACACATTTAAGTTTAGCGAGAGAAAAAAAATAAAAAATAGAACAGACAAACATTTCTCGGTATGCGTGTTACGGATGATCTATAGCTCAGACGTTACATGTTTAGCGACTGGCGGTTTGTGTGATGATGATGTGCGTGCGAACTTCAACCGAAAATCTTCCAAATTAAAATATTTAACTAGTCATCAAGCATGAGAACGAGCGCTAGATCGGCCATAATGCGAACAGAATCTCCATCTGCCAAATTTAATGAAGTGCAATCAGGATTAAATTTTTAGCCGTTCAGTGCGTGAAGTGTAAAACAATTTTTTGTTTTTTTTTTTTAAATAGAAACGGATCATCAGTCGACAAAATCGTAAAAACTTTAATTGTTGTTGTAGCGAACAACAATTCAATCGGCAAATTTTAATTTTTGTCATAACGGAGCTTATATAGAAAAGTCTGTGGAAGGAAGAGAAACAAGCCCGTAATAAAAAGAACGTTTAATTGCTGTTACTCTTTAGGAATTTTTTATTTATTTATTTACTTTTTTCTAGAACCTACCTGGGTCTTCTATCAACAGTCTGTCGTCTGTTGCACCATCTGGCGTCTTCCATCGGTCATTACACCCATGCAATTACACTGCAATGTCCCTCGTTATGTTTTATAGCCGGACAGATCACACCATCGTGTGTTGGCTTATTACGACCCTCCTCTGCTGGAAATTTGCGGTTGAACCATTGATCCGACTCGATAATATTACCAGGAAGCGATATATCGATTTTACTTTTTTCCTACTTGTTATACTTTTATAATATTCTCTAAATGCATCTGCATAGTCGGAAAACCGAATGAATTATTCCTATCTTTAGTCCGACGTGAAATATTTATAACGGCCTTTTAACGTTATAAATTCCGCATAAAAATTATTATTATTATTAAAATTGTGAAAGTTTAATAAATTTCGCTTCACTCTCTCTCTCTCTAGTAACTTGTTTGAATGCTCCAATCTTGTTTATCTATCTAGAGACGTTCGTCACTGGCGTTTAAACAAATCAATAAGGAACTGCAAGTTTATGGAAAAGTTGACAGAGTGAGAGAGAGAGAGAGAGATAGAAAAAAAAAATTGCGTATATTACAGTATAAAGAAACGTGTAAAAATTTTTGCAAATCGTTAGAGAATCGATAGACGAAATGCAAATTTATAGTTAATAAGTCGAGTCGGCATTGTAGAAATTGCTACAGCGAAACAAAAGATGTTTTAATGATCAGAAGACACGGAAATAAGGAGGAGGATGCTACAGCAGCCGAGACAAGTCAGATAAACGAACCCCTTATCTGGTACAGGAAATAGAGACGTCACTAGGTCCTTCTTGCCTTGTCACAAAGATCACGTGCTGTCCATCTATCCACCAATAGCGTGTCTTCTCTTTCTGTCAGCTGTCATTTCTCTCTCGTGCCGGATGATTATTTGTCACGTGATGTGGATCTTTTCCTTCGGCTCTTTCTATCTCCATCTAATGTTCCATCTAAAATTCGCTAATGTCCACATTTCTTTTATCTTTATTAAACATCCAATAAAATCGGAAAAGTTATTTTCAGACTTTATCAATCTTTTTTTCTCCCCCTACCCTTTCCCTTTTTTTTTTCTTCTTCTTTCTTCTTCCTTCTATAAAACACGAATGTCTTCCTACTAAATAAGGAATCCATCTCGTTTCTTCCTTAATTGGTCACTACGCTAGTCTCCCAATGGGTGGTGTTATTTATAATTCGGAAAGGAACGAGGAGAAAAAAAACTTTTTCTATTCTTTTCCCTTTTTTTCCCCGTCGAATGGATATCTTTTCCAGGACTATCCCTTTTAATTGGTCACACTGCCAATCTTCCGACGGTTACGTAAACGATTCAAAAAACACAAGGAAAAAATATATTCTTTTTAACAACTTTTTTCCCTTTTTTTCCCTTCTTATCGAAAGAAATATCCCTGTAATTGGTCGTTCTGACACTCTTCAGATGGGTGATAATATTTATAATTCGTAAAGAAACGGCGAAAAAAAAGGAAAAAAAAGAGGAGAAGACTTTAATTTGTCTTCTTCACCTCCTCTATGGGAATTTAAAATAAAAAAAGAGGCAAAAATAAAACAAAAAAATGACTTTTTGATTACAGAGATTAACTCTTTACTTTTCATTAAGGCACAATTTGTCGCAGAAAGAATTTTTTAATAGAAAGAGATCATAATAAGTCTTTTTTTTCTATTTATTCTTATTTTTTTTATTTGCAGAGTGTTACTCTCTCTCTCTCTCTCTCTCCCATTTAAAATTCCCAAGACTGGTTAAGTTAGTTATAAAACAAAATTGGAAATTATAAAAGAGAAAATTACAAAAGTAAGCGATTTTATAAGATTTTCTTCCATTAGAAAAATTATTTTTGTTATCTCTTAATGCGGCTATTTAAAGAAAGATAGAACTTTTAAAAACATTTATTTTTAAAAACTGTTCATTAATGAAGAGAATAAATTTTGTCCTTAATCATTTTTAACTTTTATATATTTATAAAATATTTAAATTACTACATACCGGTAAATTATTTTTATATTTTTGAAAGCTAAAAAAAAAATGTATTTTATGTTTTAATTTCGTTGTTTAATATAAACACAAAGTCTTAGATTCTTTAATGAGTTTGGTTTAATTGTTGGAAACTTTTTTAAATGCTAAGTTTAATAATGATCTCTTACATTCCTTATATTAATTATATGCGATAACAGATCTTTTTGTTGTTATAGTAGCAAAATCCAGTAAAATTTCTTTATTTATAAGCTTAGTTTTATTCTAAATTCGTTATTAAACGCTCATCGAACTTGCCACAATCCTGTTATAACATAAATTTTTATTACTGTAATAGTTTAGCTGGTATTATTAACTATCATCAATTGTGCTAGACGATTAATATATATATATATAAGTTTTCTTTTACTCATTTTAGAATAAAATAATTTAAGATATCCCAAAGTCTTAGATTCTTTAATGAGTTTGGTTTAATTGTTGGAAACTTTTTTAAATGCTAAGTTTAATAATGATCTCTTACATTCCTTATATTAATTATATGCGATAACAGATCTTTTTGTTGTTATAGTAGCAAAATCCAGTAAAATTTCTTTATTTATAAGCTTAGTTTTATTCTAAATTCGTTATTAAACGCTCATCGAACTTGCCACAATCCTGTTATAACATAAATTTTTATTACTGTAATAGTTTAGCTGGTATTATTAACTATCATCAATTCGGCTGGGCTAGACGATTAATATATATATATATATATAAGTTTTCTTTTACTCATTTTAGAATAAAATAATTTAAGATATCCACGCATGCTAATAGGTTTTTATTACTATAACAGTTTGGTCTGTACTATAAAATCAGTTAATGGTAAAATGCGACGCTTAACTGCTTTATTTTTTCATTCTTTTAATGCAGTTTTTGAAAGATTTTAATGTACTCTTTAACGGTTATAAATATGCTTTATTAACTTGTGCCGTAAATTAACGTAAAAATCGGAAAAATTGAAAAATTAATCGATTAAAAAAAAAAAAGTTCAATTTCACGAGAAACGTAAAACGCTAAAAGTTAAACAGATTTTCAACTTTTTATGTTAAAACCTGTTCAACTTTTCAGCTTTACGTTTCGTGAAATTGATCTTTTTCTCGCGAAATTGAACGTTTTTCGTGAAATTGAATTTTATTTATTTTAATACTTTGACAATCAAAATATTATTTTAATACTTTTTCACTGTTTTTTAATAGATGTAAATTCGAATTAATTTAAAATTAAATTGTGCAAATTTAATTTATCACTCGTTCAAACGCAGATTTCTTTGGAAATTTGTCTACTTTTTTCTTTACTTCACAATAATAGAAAAAACAAAAAAAAAGGTAAAAGAAGGAGCGTGAAACTTTATTAAATACTCGAAAAATGTTCATATGGAAGGACTTAACAAAAATATAACAGAAAGTTTGTTAAAATTTGGATGAAATCTTAAGAGCAATTACTTAAAGTAGCATTTCATTCTAAAGCAATCCTCTCTGTTAATTTACCAAGCATAAAAACACTGTTACAACCGCGTTACAACAAAAATTGCCCGTAAACGCAGACGAATCTCGCAAAACACTATCCTCACAAAGAATTTAATCTAAGAAGAGTTAATTCGATGTAACTGTATCGTCAATCTCACTAAAACGAATTTTTCTGCAGAGAATAGAAAGGTAACATTCATTATAAATACATATCAAACGACATTAAATCAAACTGTACCCGTACACGAGACTGGGTGTGGTCCTCGTGACAGGTAATGCGGTCTGTATTAAATATTAGCACAAGTCTAGACTCACGAAAGAACTTACGTGAACGAAGTGGTCTCAGTGGAACAATTCCCACTCGAATTGTCGATACTTAACCATAAAAAAAAACTTTCTAGTCACGTTTATCAGCCTATAAGATTGCATTTCTCTTTTTTCTTTATCTTTCTGGTCGAAGAAGACCATCATTTTTTTAATTTATTAATTAGTGGCGATTAGATGTTGTTCACCCGAAGTTGGCAAATTGGTGCACATGAGGCATATGACACATTATTTATGAGGTTAGATGATATAGAGAGAATGACCTAACCGATTCGTTTAGATTCTGTCATTTGTAGACGTCACCTCGTGACATGTCAAGCGACATTTATTGCAGCACTAAAGAAAAAGTTGATTTATTAAGTCACTCACTATGCTCGAGTGCAGATCCCTTTATGCGATCAGAACCCCGAGTTTTGTAATGAAGGACTCTGCTGTGCTGTTTGTCAACCCGCTTCCAGCAAATTTATTTTCTACAGATTAATATACAACATAATTAACCATTCTTTTCATTTTTTAAGAAATAAGCTAAACAATTTTTAGATTAATAGCGCAGTAATTGGAATGCAGTTGCACTCTTGACTCCACTCTTTATTATTATTATTTATTTATTTGTTGGAAAGTGCTTTTCAGGAATTTCCAATAAATAATTTCGGTTTAATCAAACAGATTAGAGAAAAAGTAGAGCAAGAGTGATTGAAAATTGTTTAAAGGAAAATATTTTCTTCTTTAGGATGAAATTATATTAAGAAAGGGAAAGTTAATTTCGATGTTTATGGGCAATTACAAGAAGAAAAAAAAAAAGAGGGTATATAACTATAAATTTCGGGAGTTTACTGACTATTAGTGATACGGTAATAAAATTCTCTTAGGTAAAATAAGATGTCGCCATAATGATGGTGAGGATGCAAGATTCTGTGGGGATAATAAAAAATTAAGTGGACAACTATAGGGATAATAAATATGAGTGCCATAACTAATCTAACGGGAATTTACTTAGTCGCTAGCTCTTGTATTTTTTTTTATTATTATTCTATTTAGGAGTGTTAAAATATTATTATTATAATAGAAATATACTGTATAGACATATTTCTCATTTATTATTATTATTTTTTAACATCATCTCCACAGCAGATATAAATCTTAATGTAGTTAAATGATGTTTTTTAACTGTAAATGCAGAGAAAATTCAGTAGAATTTATTTAACAACGGGGAAATTTTTTTTACCTTTGTCCTTACCCAGTTTTGATAGAAAGAGCAAATTAATTTCTCATCCGTCATATTTTTTAATTTAAAAAATAAAAAAATATATGTTTTCTTTTGCTAAAAATACCAAAAAGTAGTATTCGCCCTTAAGACAATAACATCTAATTAAATTTTTTTTTTCCATATTTTTCACCGTCCTTAAATTATTTAAATTAAATTAAAGCAGAGAGATAATATTGCAGATCGAGTTGCAGTAAAGATCGATCAAACTTTTTAAATAGTATTTGGCAGCGTTTATAATATATAATTTTTTTTCTTCCTCTTCTTCTTCTTCTTCCCCTCCTTCGACTTTTAAAAACGGTGTCGATAAAAGCTTCTTTTATAATTTTTGAACGTTTTCAAATTTAATCTTCCTTCTTTTTATATATATATGTGTATAAATATATATATATCTTTTTCTTAAATTTTTTCATTTCAAAATTAATGCATTGTGTTCAGCTATCTCATCAGCGAGATTTTTAATTAGGGAAGATGCGTTTAAAAAGAATCAATATTTCAAAACGAAGGCAAACGCCGTTTTCTTTTCTTTTCTTTCTTAATTAAAAGTTAATTTGACAGAAGAGTATTCTTTTGATAAACTGCAGGTATGCTGAAGCTATTCTTGCCCTTTTACCTTTTAACCAATGTTCAAAAAGCCAAAAAATACCTTCCTAAATTAGACAGGAAGGTCTAGCCTCCTAATTAGAATATCTGCACCAAATTTGGTTATAGTGCAGCTACTTATCTTCTTATTATCCACACCAAATTGCACCGTTGCAAACCTTATGGTTTGGTAGTTATATTTCCCCCTTTCGTAGTGGTGTTGTTACAATCCCTAAATTGTTAATTTATTACTAGTAGTTAATAATAATGGTAATAGACAAACAGCTGTTAACCTACCGGAAAATTTCCCTTAATGGAAATTATAAAGTTTACTATTTGCTTCTATGGTAGCAAATAGTAAACTTTATAATTTGGATGGAGAAATTTATGTATTTTGCGGTGAAAAATTTTGTCAATAAGTTTTTGTTCGTGATGAAAAATGTATCGAAATATCAACAATTAAGTAGGTTAATTTCTGGTTCCAAAAATATTTCCCTAAAATAGCGAAACAGGTAATATTACTAATTATTAAAATATATATTATAATATGTATAAAAGCATTCCAATTATGGAAATTTTTCATCCAATCTTGCTAAATCATAACATTTATTTAAATTTTTTTTATGATGCGATAAGAAAAATTTCCCTTAAGAGATTGTAAAATATGTTACCATTTACGAAGAAATTTTCCTTTTCCACAGCAAAACTTTAGATTGTTACCAAGAAATTTCCAAACAGTAAATTATACCATTTATAAAATTTATATAATAAAAAATAAAAATATACGCTCGAATATCGCTAGTAAACGAGGGTCCAAGCGGCAACCATGTTGCTTGAATATCTTTGTATACAGTACAATTGAATATAGAGGCGGCTGGGTGGACGAGTGCTAATGCGTTGGCAGGGACGGACTGGCCACAAGAGCGTTCTGGCAAATGCCAGAAGGCCGGTGCTATCGTAATAATACGGGCCGGCAGCTGACGAACGGATTTTTTTATGTCACCACCGCACTTTCAATATAATGTATATTTGTTTCAGATTTTTCTTTAATTTTATTCAAATTTATCAATATTTCAGTATTTGCACACAAATAAAGACTTGTACTTCAGATAATTACTGTATATACTTGTGTATAAGCCGAGGTTTTTTTCTCAAAAAAAAATTTCTGAAGTAGGGGGGTTGGTTTATACATGGATCAAAAAAAATCAACTTCTTTTTGGCTGGAGAATAAAGACAGGAGTTATTGCAAAAAAATTATTTAATTGTTTTGAAATACTCGTCTATATTTTTTTCTATATCTCACGGCAAAATGGTCCTGGTGACAATATATCCGTGCAGCGAATTTTCCTAATACTAAATCTAATTAGTGAGCCGCTGTCAGGATAATACCAGAACCGAAAATATGTCGGCAAGCATATGTCGTTAGCAAGCCCAAGAAAGTTTTATAATAAACTGGATTGACTGCTCGATCGTTTAAAGCGATGTAGGTCAGCTGGTCCAGTCCGTCCCTGTGCGTTAGCAAGCCCAAGGAAGTTTTATAATAAACTGGATTGACTGCTCGATCGTTTAAAGCGATGTAGGTCAGCTGGTATATTGGCTATTTTCGCAAACGTGCATTTAATTCTGTAGTTGACTCTGTCTTGATGAGATACGTCTGGCCATCAGAACAAGTATTAACTGTAGAATTGAATGCAAGTTTGACAAAATAGATAACCTACCAGCCTGATCTACCTCGTTTTTCTAACATTGAGTAAGTAATCGAGCAATCAATCCAGTCTATTATAAAATGTCCTTGGACATGCCACACAGGAAAACCCGAGTTCGCATCCTGTGTCCAGCATCTCCTGAAAACTTTTTCGGAGTTCAGGGTCCAACTCAGGGCGATCCCTTCATTCAATATTCGGTCCCCTTCACGGGGGACCGAATATTGAAGCTCTTAGTAATCTCACTGATTGGAAAGGAGTGTTAAAAAAAATTTAATATAGAAAAATAAATTTTGCTCTAGGTATAAAAGCAAAGTCAATGATCTAAAGCCATACCTAAAACGAATTAATTAATTAAATTTTATAAAATTATAATAAATTGATTTACACCATGTCCATTATAATCCAGTCCGTTACGTTTTGAATTTATACTATTAAGCTATATATTGATAATTAAAGTAAAAAATTAAATGTACGAGTGAAAATTATCTGTAAACATACAGTATGACTGTTGATGATCTAAAAAAATCTGAAAATATTTTCGGAATTATGATTTTTTTGTTCCGTGTTCCTATTGAGTGCTACTTTTTCCTTGACTAAAAATTAAATGATTAATACAGTAATTGATTTTCCTGCATGATTCATAGTAAAGATTATATTTAAAATATAATTTTTTTAAATTGATTCAGAAATATATAAAAACAGATTTTTTTTTTTTTAAATAGTCTCTCAAATAGTTTTTAAATTCGAATTTCGTATTTAAATCTAATTCGATCACAAACTTCTAATTTTTTCTCTCAATTATTTATTAATTAAGTGAGTAGTACTTTAAATTTCTTAATAAATAAAAAAATTAAATTGTAATTACAATAATTTTCAACTATTTTATCGCAAAATCTGTAACTGATAGCATATTTTTTGCTTATAAGTGCTTTGTATAAATGTATTATTCTTGAAGTTTAAATATATAAATGTCGGCAAATTATTATTTATGATTTTAATTAATTTTGCTCTATCGGAACAAAAATGTTATTTTATGTACATTATTGCAGCATTATGCAATATGACATTTTGAAATATAAAAATAGTATTATATTAATACTGTTTTTATATTTCAAAATGCCCCGTATAGTACTTTTCTTCATGAATACTAGCTGTTTATTATTAGAGATAGTTGAAAATGGTTAAAATAATACGCAGAAATAATCGTTTCTTCTTAAAAATTGATAATAAAAGAATTCAAATTCATTATTATTATTTTGAGCAAATGTGATGTAAACGGTTTCACTTCATTTATCCCAATTATCACTAATATGGATGACTAATCCTCTATTAGTCAAGATTAATGATTTTTTATTGTATTTTATTTTTTACATAAACAATATATTGTATAGTACTATTAATGTACTATACAATAATAATTTATAATTCTGTTCTTTTTAATTTTATTAATTATACACGGTATTTAGTCTCACATTAACTTTTGCTTTAATCTTTTATTTGCTAAATGTTTTTATTATTTGAAGATCTCTTTTATTAATATTATAATCTTAAATTAATATCTTAAATTTAATTTTGTTTTGGTTTTCTTTAATGAATGACCTGAAAATTGACAGTGTGTGTCAATGGTCATTATCATTGTCAATGTACTTAATGTAACTATTGTGAATAAACATATGTCTATGTCTATGTCTAATATAAAAGATATTAAGAATAAATTTTCTAAAACAAAACTGAATACTTGCTTTAGGTATTGATTTAAAATAAATTTTAATATTTTAAATACAGTAATATATATTATTTATCAGTGGAAAAAGATTATAACACATTTATAAAAAATTTTTTAAAAATCAATCAAAATGTCTTCAAGTCATAAATATATCATCATTATCTCTATTTTTCATACATTCTGAATATATATTCCTCTTTTCTTTTGCTTCCATATGTATCTATCATATGCAGTCTGCACCCACTGGGAACCAATCAGTTTTCTTATGTCATCTCTCCATAGTTTGCCTACCAAGATGTCTTTTCTCTTGTCTTGGTAATTACTGTGTAATTCTCTTTGTCCATCAATTATTGGTGTATATTGCTATGTGGCTTACCCAACGCCATTTACTGCTATCATTAAGTCTTCTACTTTGGTGTTTTCTTATTCATGCTAAAATTGCTACCGCATTTAGTTCTTGCGGTCCCTCCTGATAAATCTTAACATGTATCTTACCATGCTTCTTTAGGTTGTTACTAGTTTCTATACCATTTTCTTTGTAATGATCCATGCCTCACAGCCATATTATAATATTGATAGTATGCACACGTAAAAAGTTTCTTTTTGAGACATATTAGTATTGTTGTCCTTTAGGAATTTTCTGTATCGGCCGCATGCACGCCATCCCAATGTATTCTTATTCATATTATAATATTGATAGTATGCACACGTTAAAAAGTTTCTTTTTGAGACATATTAGTCTTGTTGTCCTTTAGGAATTTTCTGTATCGGCCGCATGCACGCCATCCCAATGTATTCTTAGAAAAGAACAGCTTAAGCTGCAAAGCTATATTAATTAAAATCAACAATTTGCAGTCAAGAGATAATGACGACATATGGCACATATCACCTTCTGATAAACAAAGTCTTATAGCAAGAATATACTATATTACAAATAATACTAACCTGTATATAGGGATTTAACATAGTCAAACTTAAATTATCGATAAAATACTGCATAAAGGTATATATACAGTAGTATTATAATATTTATTTTTTAATATACTTGTTTAACAGACTATTTTGTCATAACAAAAATTCTAATGGAATACTAATCCTTAGAATTTTATCTAATAGAAAAAATTCTAAGGAAAATACAGTATTTCCTCCATGTATGAAATTAATCTTCTTGGCCACTTTAACAGATTAAAATTTCTTAAAACTAAGTGGTCAATATACACATTAGACAGGTCACTACAGTATTTGGAATAAAAATAGCATTACATCCTATGAGAAACAAACCAGCTTTTGAAATTTGGTCTCTAGCCAGGATGGTCAAGGTATCAAGGTGGTCATTTAACAGCTTTCACTGTATTATTAATTTTTATTTCTATATTTATAAAAAAAATTATCACAAAAATAAGTGCAGACGCGAACCTATGAGCATTGAAGGGGCGTGCTCTATCGACTAAGCCACAAAAGCCCGACAAAACAGCTTTTTTCTAGAGGTGTCATTCGTGTGCAAAAATTTAAATTTGGGTTTTCTCGTAAAAGATGTAAAAGCGGCACGGCTCCCTTTGGGAAATGACACAAAGAGGGGAAATGAATCGAATTTACCGGAAATTATCAAAAATTGGCCCAACCAAGTTTTGCCATTTCCTTGTAATATCACTATAATGTGTCTTTTTTCTGTGTCCACTAATAACATTTAAACTAATTAGTAGATTTTTATGAAATTTGATAACGATGCTCTGTTTTTAAAGTTACTCGACTCAGTATCATTTAATCCCTATAGGATTGCATTTGATTTTTATCAAATATTTTAAATTTATATTATTGTCAATAGATGACGCTAAATGTTAATTAATATCACGGATTTCTGTGATTAATATCATGATTAATATACTATATAGAAACCATCAATGTATATACAAATGATAAGAATATCTTCATTTTTTCCTACAACTTTAAGAAAGTAATATATTTAGATTATTATTTATATAAATTAATTGCATTTAAAATTATCCAAGCAGAACTGGATATGCCAGCTAGTATATAAAATTAATAGTTACATAACTGTATTAATATATTAACAATAAGACTATCAAACTATTTAATAGATATTTTTGAAATTCAGCATAGAGATTATATCATTGAAGATGATTTTGATGAAATATTGAAGTTAAGAAACTAAAATATAATACGAAAATCAAGAACATGTTCGGAAAGTAGATGAATTTAGTTCTTTCATTGAACTGTTTTTTTTTTTTTTTGCATAAAATCTGAAAAAAGAATTTTTTAACTAGAAGGGGGTTCTTCAAATTTGTAGCATCATGGTCAAGGTACAGTAGCTGTTATGAAAAATGACGATAGAGATAAGGGGATCAAAAAGTGTTCGAAATAGCGTGACGTAATTTATGGATGATTCTTTAAATTTTTATATATTTTTACATTTTAATAGCAGGAAAAATTTAAATTTTGTAATTCGATGTTTAATGTTTAAAAATTTTATATAAACTGTAAGCCATGTTTTAAAATTATTGAAAATTATTTTATTAAAATTATTTATTAATAAAATTCAAACATTCTTAATGTTTTTGTAGAATTCCGTACTTATTTTACAGGATGTTTGCATCAGATAAAATACGTCCAAGACTTCCTCCCGGATTTGCATTACTTTTAGAAGATCTCAGCAGAGAAATTCTTCGTGAGAATCCTAGAGATCTTTATTTATTTGCAGCAAAATATTTTGAACGCAAACTTGAAGAAAGAACAGAAAATAATTTAGAATGTAAATACAATATGCAATATTGATTACATTAAAACTCTATTGAAATGTTTATTAAAAAAATTGTATCTATCTTTAATAGATTTTGTCAAACGTGATACTTATTCATTAAATCAGTTCATAGGTGAAGATAACCGAGATGAAAGCATTTCTGAAGAGGAAGACAATAATAACGCTAAAACTAATGAGATTGAAGAAATGCATTCTGAGAATTTAAACAGAACTTAAGTTTTTAGATTTCAAAAATCTTGTATAAATCTAATTAAAGATTAAAATATTTTAATGTGCTAACTTTAAAATTTAAGTTTTATTGTAAAAATATTAAATGTGCTAATAAATTTAATGGATTATATTAAGATTTTATATTAAAAAATTTTGATTTGAAATAAAAAAGTTATTCAAATTTTATTAAATGGATCTTCTATTTATTTTATATTAAGTACGATTTGAAACTTTAAAACTGTAATTTATTATAATTTTTTAGATCCTGTAAATTCAGAATAATTCTGAATTTACAGGATTTCAAATTCAGAAAACAATTCAATATTTACAGTTTTATGACATAAAACTTTGTAAATACAGTAATGATAAATAATTTTTTCCAATTTATATTATTTTATGATGACAATTTTTATATGATTCATATTAAGATACTAATTTTAATTAATTGCTGTGATTAAAATTTTATTTTCTGCAAGTTATGCTTAAAAAAGCATATTCGCAAAATGTTACAACATAAAAATTACCGATTACTTAAAATATTCCATGATTTTATTGAATAATATTCCACTCAACTTTCTAAAATCTGCTACTTATGTAAAAATTCTCAATTTAAAATTCTGAAAAATAATTAGTAAATCATTCTGCCATTGAATTGCTTTAGCTTCCAAATTAGAAATTACTTTGCTCGATTACTATTGAATATTAAAAATGCGAGGGTTTTTATTATTTTTCTTACTATCGTCTCTCTCTGTCTCTGGACTTTGTCGGCATGTCCTAAAAAAAGATACGATGATGCCGGTTCTGATTTACACATTTGAATCCAACCGAAAATATATATTAGTCCTAAATATAGATTGATTCTTTTTCATAAAAATCATAAATAAAAACTAAGGGCATTATTCAAAATTTAATTAAATATCCTATTAAAAGTAAAATTGGAGCCGGAAGTTCCAATAGTATATAACATTCCATCAAAGAGTTAAGAAAAATGTAATTTATGATATTTTCTGATGGATGATCGAGATTTTCACATACAATATTATTAAAGATATTATTATAAAACCACACTGTCGATCCATAGAGATAAGGTGATGTGACTACAAATTTGCCTAATACAAACCACGTACAAACTAAGCAATATAGTAGTTGGGTAAGATGGGTCCATCGATATACAGGGTGATTCAAAAAAATGAAGATATTTTCTGATGGATGATCGAGATTTTCACATACAATATTATTTAAGATATTATTATAAAACCACACTGTCGATCCATAGAGATATGGTGATGTGACTACAAATTTGCCTAATACAAACCACGTACAAACTTAGCAATATAGTAGTTGGGTAAGATGGGTCCATCGATATACAGGGTGATTCAAAAAAATGTATACACATTTTGAACTGTCATAGAAAATTTATTTTCCTTACCTACAAAGTTAAATTTCTGGGAAAGAAAAGACTATAGTTCAATTAGAAAAATAAATGTACTTTCTGGTCAAACTGAATATTCCAAATGGTTAAAGTTAATGTTCAAAATGATGATCTTCAGCATTGATACATTTCTGAGTATGAGTCACGGCTGATTCCGTTCTTCGCACCAAAGTGTCTAATGGGATTTCTGCACACAGTACTTGAATCTCATCCCAAAGTATGTCCAGGTTATGTGGTTTACAACGGTAAACCTCATCTTTTAATGTGCCCCATAAGAAAAAATTGAGCAACGTAGTCTGGAGAGCGTGCAGGAAACTCGTTAAAAGATGAGTGTACCGTCGTAAACCAGGTAACCTGGGAACACGTTGGAATGAGATTTAAGTAGCGTGTGCAGAAATCCCATTGGACACTTTGGTGCAAGGTACGGAATCAGTTGTGACTCGTACTCAGAAATGTATCCATGCTGAAGACCACCATTTTAAACATTTACTTTAACCATTTGTAACATTCACTTTGATCAGAAAGTATACTTATTTTTCCAATTGGTCTGTAGTCTTTCATTTCTCAGAAATTTAAACTTGTAGGTAGGAAAATAAATTTTCTATGACAGTTCAAAGTGTGTATACAATTTTTTGAATCACCCTGTATATATCTCGATGGATGGATTGTAGGGTAAGGCAGTTTGACCATTTTCTTATTCTTCATATATATTTGAGTTTTGAGGTTTAATCTATATGAGGCACTATATGTATGCGTTAATTTGAAATTGTTTATTCATCGATAATATTTATATCATTCCAGTTTAAATAAGTTTTATATTTTTTTAGTCATATTGATATTTCTTTTTATATTAATAAGTTATAGCTATCAGAATGAAGCTGTAATAAAATATGTGATGATTTTTATGTAGAATACTATGCAGTAAGATACTTTTATACAAAAATCAACAAGCTCTATTTCGTATTATTTTGATTTAGATGATGTAGAGTGCATAATGGGGTAAGATGGTAAATAATATAGAAAACAATTATTTCACTTTTCCAATTTATTAAAAACTTGATAGTTTTACTACAAAATTTAATGATGATTCCTTGATATAAATTTTTATTGCTTTTTGCGTTGTTGTAATTTTATATCGAATAATTTTTTTTAAATTAACTTTTAAAAAAATAACTTTTTGTTTAGTCTAAGAAATAAATATTAGTCCCATTGAATAAACTGTCTTTCTACAACTATAATTCAATTGATATGCTGTTATAAATGTATTTTTAAGACTCTTTAATCTTACTGTTGAATAGCAATTTCACTACTAAAGTGTTCATTAATACTGTAATAATATTTTCTATTGTAAAATTTACAGAATGTTTTGCGCATACATTTATGATTTTATAATCAAAAATCTAAAAATTGGCCCCTTTTGCCCCATCATCATCTGCATATTATAGGTCTACATCTCGGTCTTTCCCTGATATTTCTGATCAAATTATATTTTCATATATAGTATAAATCTGCAATTTATATTGTATATGGAAATATCAGAAATTTTAAATATAGAATGATTTTTGATGTTTTCTTCTTTGTTCGAAACACAAACTTGCAATGCCAGGATCGCAGTTTGCTGAATCCTTGATTATCTCGGATGCAATGAAAATTCGTATTTTTGTACGTTTACTTTAATTTTAATATTATGCTAAAATCTAATAAGACATTTGTTATTGCACAAATGCATATAAATAGAATTTGAATTAAATGCATGTATGTTATAATAAACTAAAGCAGGTGTTATTTATACGTTGATATGCTAATATGCTTTAAAACATTACGAAATATTTAATATAAATTATTAAAAAATATTTCGACTGTAGAAAACAATTTTTAAGATATGAACATATTTTTTAATTATAACGAAAATCCTGAAACACAATCTTACAACTGAAAATAAATTTTCGTTTAAATTAGAATAATGAGGAAGTGGAGTTTGTAAGTATAGTTATATTTGCAATCTCGGAAAAAAAATCAATCAAAAAATGTAAAATAGAAAATCTAGGCAAAAAGAAGATATGATGTTTTGAAATAACATTAAAATTCTTACCATCAGAATTAAAAAGAAATGCCGGCAGAAATGGAAAATGCGATCTCTAAAATATGATTTTCATGTCTGGTAGGCAATCATCAAGAAATTGAAGAGAACAGTAGTTAATGTTTTAATATTCATTAAAATGTGCTTCTTCAAATCTAGTCAACTGCTATTCTTTATTAATAAGAGTGTCTTTTCTACATGTTATTTCAACTACAATATCGGCATTTTCTATCATCACTGAAGAGATCTCACTTTATATAATCGTCACATCTTGACATATATAATCGATGTTAGTCGTTTAAATTAAATTTTAAGTTTTTTATCTCTAATAAATCTGCCCAATTCAATCATGGAATTTTCATTAATAATCATGGAATTTTCATTGATAATCATGGAATAATCATCATACTAGAAAATTATATCGTTTACTGCCTTTAAGTATCGTCACATAAGCCGAACATGTGGACTTTATACTGTATGTTGTTTTGAAGAACTTTATAACAATGCATTTTAGCAAAGTGATAATAGTTAATTTGCTAAAATGGATAGTTACACTCCTCTAGTTACGAACTAAAAGTACTGAAATAACTTTATATATTATAATGAAGATTTATTTCCAGTTGTAAGATTGTGTTTCGGGATGTTTCGTTATACAATTGGACCAATTAAGTTTCTTTTTTCACAGATTTTAACGAAAAGTTCCGAATATAAAACAAGAAATTTTTGGTGTAATCGCTGCCACCTTCAAATACTGCCGTAATATGTTAACTCCGTAATTTTATATAATATTGGTTGCTAGAGCATTTTGCTATCATATTATTTTAAATTATTGAAGAGATTTTGAAATTTCATGTTCGTAAGTACAAATGTTCATAACTAGAGGAGTGCGGCGGCCGGATGACCGAACGGTAACTCTGTCGGTGTGCCATGCAGGACGACCCGGGTCTGGTATCTCCTGAAAAATTTTTTGGGGAGCTGGGTCCGGCCCGGCGATCCCCGTCCATCACCATCCGGCCTCCCTCCACGGGTGTAGGTCCATCCCGTGGTTGGAACTGGCTCCGCCCCTTAATAATCTCACTAATTGGAAAGGGGCATAAAATATGCAAAAACTAGAGGAGTGCCTGTATACGTAATAAGGTAAATAATATTAAATATTAAATAATAAATAAAATATATTTATTATTTATAAATCACTTCATAAATTTTTTCTGGAGCATCTGGTTGCATATTTTTACACCGCGTTTTTGCTGATGGCACGACTAATATCTTTTAAAAATCCAGAATAAAATTCGGCATTTCTCAATCGTCGAGGTGCCGATTTTAGTTTACTATATTTTTAATACCATTATATACAATATGATATTTCTAGCTTCCGTATAGTATTTGATTAAGGATGTCCAGCTAAATACAAGATGCAAAATTATACAGTATTTTAAAAAAACAAAATGCTTAATGAATAATATAAATATGATTTTACAAAATGATGTAAAACTGATAATTTACATATTTGTCATATATTGGAAAGTAGGATTATCGTATGTCTCCTGATAATTTGATTGATAATTTGGAGGCATCACTTGAGCAAGTTGTATTACTTTGCTTTCTGATGACTTTTGTGGTCCCCATTCGGAAGTTGGTTTTATCAAATATTTCAATGGCTGCAAAAATATTAGAAATCATCAGAGAATAGCTATAATTAACTAAATAAATAATAAAAAATTTAATAATAATTAATAAACTAATAAAATTATTTTAAAAAAATGATCTTTCGCTTTGGATAACGACGGTTTTGGCTAACGACGGCAATGATGGAACGGATTACCGTCGTTAACCAAGGTACCACTGTATATATAAATTTACATTGAACACTATAATTAATAAAAATTACTCAGATTTTTTATAATCTTTGTATATCTAATATATTCTTTCTATAATACAAAATCTGAAAGTATAAAAAAATTTAATCGAGTACAAAAATATCAAAGTATCCGATTAAATTATCGATATCTGTAAAGTATCAGTACGAGGAGTCATAGCATCTTATAAATTATTTATAAATTTTGCTAAAAAAAATTTCTAACAACATTCTTATTAAAGATTTTAAATAAATAAAAAATTAGTAAAGATTTATTACGAAGTGTAACCAATTTGAAATGTTTATACCTGGTTACTATCGGATGCAATAATGATTTCCTTTGTCCACTAACAGGAAGAGGAATTCATGTCATGATGTCTGAAATATATAAGGGATAGTCTATATATTTCACGCAAGACGATAAATTATCATTGTCTAACGTGAATTATTAGAAAAAACAACGTTTCAAACTGTGAGGAAGCAATTCCTAAGGGAAGGTAACATGTTACGTAAAAGACACGAAGTCAGGAAAAATTTTAAAAATACTGTAATTTAAAAAGTGCTATTTAGAAATTTTATTCGCACATTTTATAAAATTTTAAAATGCGATAAATTACTTATTATATATACTATTACATGACATATAATTTGATTACAATTATATAATTATAATTAAATATTTTATTTATATATCTA